>PVLD010019066.1:0-22368 GCA_004027595.1 Dinomys branickii | reverse complement strand
TAAACTAAGAGACATGAAGGAAATCTGTTCAAAAACAAAGAACAGATGGGATGAGGGAAAGGAGAAAAGAAAGAGACAAAAATGTATGTATGTATATGTGTACATACATACGTGCGGGAGGGCTAACATGGTTCTACTATTGTATTATATCACTTAATGCTAAGGAATAATTGATGATGGGTTATTTGATCAAAAAAAAAAGAAGGAAAGAAATCAATTTTAAGCAAAGAAAAGCTGTATATGTATCAATTTCCTCAAGTTAATGTAAAGTACTTATGCGTCTAGAACTTTTTCTCTACTCTCAAATTTCTCTATCCTTTGAATTTTAGGCTAAACTGTGAAGTTCTGAATTTAAGGAAGAGAAACAAAGCTGTCCACAGAGATGCATACCTGGTTATGTTTTGACATGGCCCGTGAGTATTCATTAATCCAGGCAATACTGTAGAAAAGCAGCTTTATAATTACTTTGAATTCAACTGAAATGCTGCTCATTGTAAACTGAGTAAAATATGATGTTTTACGTCTCTGAGCATCACTGTTTTACTATTGAGTATATATAAGTCTACTGCATAAAATTTTCAGTTCAACTAGTAAATGTTTATTAACAACTAATATAGACACTGCAAGGCCACAGATATTCACAGGTAAAAAGCGATGATGCAGTCCCTATTTGGAGAAATGTGTAGCTGACAGAGTGGACAGATCAATACACAGGAATTTTCAGTCTAATATATTCTGAATACCGATCTGTGAGGATTTAAAATTGTACTATCACATTACTTAATGCCTTAACTAATAGCAACTATTATTATTATTTATGTTACAGGCAATAATCTATTGCTACAGGCAAAAGATATATAAATAGGTAGTTACTTACAGGCTATGTTTGGCACATACCATTGGCTACCTGTGGCCTACAGTGAGACAGAGCCGGGGCAGCCAGGCCACCCAGCATCCATCACAGCCCCTTCTCACACACACACTCCGTGCACTTGTTGTAGGTGCTCGTCCCCTTGCTCCCACACACTGCAGCAGCTACAGTGTCCCTAGGCCTGTTACAGCACCAGGAGAACTGGGATTACGATGACACCGACCAGAAGGAAGCAAAAGAAGGATGTTAATATGTCAAACCAATCTTCTCCCTGTTTTCAGAGCTGGTTTCAGAGGTAGAATTGGAGGCTAGCTCTTCCCACCAGAGGATGTAGAAAGCTATCCCACATTCAGGGGCTGGCTTGACTCTGGAAGGTAAACCAACCTTTACCTATCTTTTGTTGTTTCCCAAATCTACCAGAACTTCAGCGTGAACTTCTGCCTTTCACCCCCAAGTGACAACAGTGAAGGGACATCTGAGCACGCAGGTACCAAGCTCGTGTGGCTTCGTGCCCGTCTAGTCTTTCAGCTCAGGAGAATGGGACTACCACGCAGTGCCACTGGCCCTGTGCCAGGCAGGGTACAAGTGCTTGCCATGCACGGCTTCTTCCAGTAGCATACCAGCCCTGGAGAGAGTAAGGCTTTTTAAAGAGTCTATTTTAAAGGATGAAAAAGTGCAAATAGATGAAGTACTATGTATAATGACACAGAGCAGGATACACAGTAAGCTCCAAGAGTAAAATGTGAACTCAACTTTGTTAGCACATTTACTGCACCGTCTCTCAGAGCAGGAATAGTGCATACTCGCTTCAAAATGGAAAGGAAGCAGAAGAGAGTAGAAGGCCCCGAAGTGGCCAATGATACCCGTGAAAGGGAACAAGGGAATGGATAGCCACAGGTGAGAGAGAGCAGCAAAGAGCCACCTAGTCATACATTAGACTATCAAGTGGCCCCAGTCCCAGTGCCTCATAACCCCTAGCCCATTGCTGGTGGAGACCACTGTGACGCAGCCCCAAGCAGGACTTAAATTAACCAAGTGCCTTTTTATGTTCTGTTGTGAATCTGTCCAAAGTCTAGGCCACTTGTCTGGAAGTGGGTGATGGACTTATAAGAAGTGAACTTCTGTGAGTCACTGATCCCTGCTAAGACCTTGTAATGTTAGATAAAGCCAGTAAATCTCAAAGGATAAGACAAGATCACAGCCAAGGACACCTGGACCCAATCTCAACTACATAAAGACTACAGCCTTAACCATCTCACTCCTGGGTGGACTGATTTAGTCCTTATTAAGGATTAATTTAATACCATACTTAGAGAAGTCCTGCAGTAATTCCACTTTTCTTGAGTATTTCCTTCCATTATTCTGATAACCAAATACATACAGGCCACTCAGAGAGTGTCTTGGTCTTGGCCCTGAGAGAGTCTCAGATTCTGTGAGGGCTCTGACCCTCCTGGAGCCCTGAAGTCACCCACTCTCCTGCCCTTATTCAGCCTTCACTGCACACCCTTCTAGGAGGTTGCAGACCTGGTCAGCCCACTGTAACTAAGGGCTATTATTAACCTGATACAGTACCTCTCAAACTTGGGAGCACACACAGTTACCTGGGGAGCTTGTGCAAAGTCGCACTCTGACCCAGTAGGTCTAAAACAAGGCCTGAGATTCTGGAATCATCCCAGGTGACACCCACACTATTAGCTTGGAGTCCAAAAGACTGTAGACTCCAGGAACCTCTCATCAAGCCCTGCTTGATCTAAGAAGGAAACAGGATCTGTGAGGACAAGCAGTGCCCTCAAAGCAAGGCAACGAGTGACAGCTGGCTTCAGTCTGGAGCGCTCCTCTGACTCCAAAACCGCTTTTCTTAACTAATTCACTACATTTCCTATTTGTCAACAACACTATTCTTAAAGATTTCTACATTTTCTTTTTGTCCTCAGACTATGCTAGAACTTAAAAATGATACTATTGCCTCTATCGTGCATACAAAGATAATGCTGGCCCGGTTCCATATTCAAGGTTACACAGCTACCATGAATGAAGCCAGAACTTCTATCCAGTTCACCTTATTTGCAATATGGTGTTGTAACTAGGATTCTCCATTTTAACTGCACTGTAGAATCGTTTGCAGCACTTTAAAAATACTGACGCCCAGCCTGTATCCCAGACAAAATAAACTAGAGCCTCTGGAAGTGGGGCCAGTCACAGTAAATTCTTAAAGCCCCCTGGATGATCCCAGTGTACACTTGCGAGTGTACCATTCATTCTGAGAGTCCACCCTCGGTATAGTCTTCAGAAAAACACTGATAGGATTTACTAGCACATAAATATATGTACCACAAAGCATATTATTGGAAATAATAGCGTTTTGTGAGCAGGCCTAGGGATCTCATCATAATATATGCATTCTGAGTTCTAAACAATGTCTACCTTTCCATAACCTTTGAAATATACATACTCTGTGAAGCAGGTTTGATTGCCTACGTATTGAGCAAAAATACTCCTTCATGACTGCAGACAACTGCTTTTCCTTACTAAAAATTTAATGACAGCAAGAGCAGAATGACAAGCTCAGATCCAAAATCTAGAAGCCGCTTCAGTATTAGTGAATCCCAGATACTGCAGCCCCCAAAAGCCTTGGCCTCCTTGTGACTTGGACTGGATTCAGTCATTCCACATCCTCCAGCCAGCCTCATGATGCAAAAGGAACACTCCCCAGGGAGAATCACTGCTGTTTAACAGTGCACCAAAAACCATACAGCTTTCATGCTGCAAGGGGAGTGTGAATTCGTGAAGTAGAAAGTCATTGTCCTAATTGAAATTTGGCCAAGCTCTGAAGAACTAGACAAGGCAACCAGCTGCATTTCACACAAAGCGGCCCAAGTTTTTTCTGACACTAAGAAATAAAAGACAGAGGATTAGAATGGGCATAGCAGCGCCTTAGAATGTGGCCTACAAAAATGCCAAGAAAATAATTCGCATCCATACTGTTCAGCTGAGAAGCATCTAGAAGGACATGCAAATACACAAAAGGGGGATTTTCATTATCAGAAGGATCCAGAGACAGCTTATAATACAGCTATAATTTGAGTTCAAGTCAATGCTTTGTAAGACCACTTTCAAACCAATGGACTAAAACAAATTACCTTTAAAGAAAGCAATTTTTTCTACAACTTTCCTTGCTTGTACGAGATATGTGAGCAAAAAGAAAATGTTTCCTTTGATTACTGGAATAGGCAGTAAAGTAACTAACAGGATTCTAAAACATTGCAGATGTATTTTATACAGGACACACATATACTCACTGAAAAAAATCGCACTCCTACTTTACAGAAATGCTTTTGTAGTGCTCAAAGAACAATAGTACTGTTGATTCTGTTTACCTGGAATTCATCCTCCTGCCTTGGAAGGAAAAGCTGCTCTGGGCCGCCCTTGCTAAGACTGACTGGCCCTGTGACTCCAGCATCCCCATACACCTGGAGTGTGACACCGGCCTGGGTCCCTGCATTTCCGGTCAACACTAACACCTTCCACGCATCTTCTGACAGCAGAGCTTCACTGCTTTGGGCAGGTCTGGTTTCTTCTAGGGAAGAAAAAAGGCGTTAGTGGCAGATCAGATACAGCATCAGGCTGACAGAATCCTCTGTCCTAGCAGAGCCCACGGCCATCAAAACTGGGCAGAACGGAATGGGGTGAGGCAGGGGACTGAACTTCCAGGACTCCAGGGAGCTGCTTTGTTCTCGTCTCCTCACAGCATGGCTCTGGTCAACTAAAACTCAGCTACCGAAGTAAACTAAATTAGAACAATGAACAGTTGAAGTGCGGGAGGGCACGCTAGGCTCTGCAGCTCCGCGCTCAGAGAGTTTTCATATGGCTGCCGACCTGCCTCATGGGTTTTAAGAATAAATACTAAAATCATATAATTAAGCACACTTTCAAGTGAGATTTAAAGATAGCAAATCAAGAACAAAAAAAATTTTTGATGTATTTGTAAAAAAATGCCTAGGTGGAGAGGGCAATGAAAGGATCTAAAGAGGAACTGAGGAGAGAATGTTCACATATATAAGAGGTCCCTGAGTTGCTCGGGGCATTTTCAGGTGCAAGGAACAGCTGCATGGTACCGATGTGTCTCACGCCAGCCCCCGTAAGTCAGAGGGACCCGCACAGCCACTCCTGGTTTCTAAGGACTGCGAGGCAGTCCCTCGCTGGGGTGACCGTCTGCACACTGTCTTGAGCCTGCTGCCTCCTCCAAGGAGATACTGGGGTCTGCAGTCCCGACAGCAAGTCCCAACCTACTCCGTACTGGTTGTCTGGACTTGCCCCCATATTGGCATCTTAATTTTTACCTGATATTTTCACAGAGAACTATTATATAATCAAGGTAATGAAGCCAGATGTTAGAAGGTAGTCAGAACTCTTCTGCTTTAATTCTGTGACCCAAAACTATAGTCAGTCCATGTGCAGCACCCAGGATCTTAGGAGTACAACATGAACAATGATGACAAACCCAACAAGTACTATATTGTGCCAACTTACTGTAAGTTAATTTTAATATAATGAAAACTATGCGAGAAATTATAAAGGGAAAGAAATGCTATGAAAGAACTAACACGGCTTTTTTAAATATCCTGGCTAATTGCTATCATTATAACAGCACACATTTTTCTCTTCATTTATAACAAAAATCACCATTTATTAAGCTCCTACTGTATGCTGCTGGCCTCTGCATTGAGTGTGTTATATGCATATCTCATTCAATGTTCACTATACCATGGGAGGTAGGTCAAACTATGAGATTCATTTTAAGATACAAAAAAAAAAAAAAGATAAGTAGTTCAGTAATATGCCCAAGTCACATAATAAGTAAACCATGGAAGGTTTAACTGGAAAACCACTGCACTTAAATCCTGGTAGTATTCTGTGTTCACCTAAACACAATTCACCAGGACACAGCAGCAGAGGCACTGCTTAGCATTTCAGATTACATGTTATGCTAAGCACTGTAAGTACTTAACATTCACTAGCGTGTCAGTCTCACTCCATCTTCACACTAGTTCTGCAAGACAGTGTCCTGTTAAGCAGGTGATCAAACCAGGACTCAGGAAAAGGAACCTGCCCAGAGTTACACAAGCAGAAGCAACGAACTAAGCTTAAAACCCAGGCAGAGAGAGTGTGTGCGCCAGGCCATTCCGGGTATAATACCAAAGGTAACTAACTTGCAAACGATCGCAAAAGTTGGCCCAACAAAATTTTATTAACCCAATTTTCAAAACTCAAATATTGCACATGAACTCCTTATTGCTCTGCCTGCCATTTCTAGTCATACACACTTGTAATTTCCTCAGGGCCTATGAAACAGTGTAAGCTGATCTCTACCAGACACAACTCACATTAATGACTCAAGGGAGTAACCAGTGAGTGACCCTTAGGGCAGCAAGGTACTCTTTAGGATGCTAACCATTTATTTAGTAACTTATGAGGGTCTTAGTCATGTGAAAGAATTTTCACTCGGCTCAAGGAAACTTTAACTCTCATTATTTTCTGGCCGCTGTGTCAGGTTTACTGCGCATATATTAATGGCTCTCATTCGAAGTTTGAAAGACACACGCAAGAGTCTCACTCTGGAAATACGAGTGGAGAAGACAGGCACATAAACATTTATACTCAGAACATCTATAGCAAACAAAAGAAGTACTGCAAAGTTCAAACGTGACAGAGAACAAGGGATGGTAGCTATGGAGGAGAGAGCAGGAAGGGCTTCCTAGGGAGAACCTCAGGGCAGGGTGTAGAAATGTAAACCCTAATTCTGCAAAAGCATGGGGCTGGGCGGGCAGACCAGTAGCGGAGCACCGGCCTGGCATGCACAGGCTCTGCGTTCAGTCCTCGAGACTACAAAAAACGTCCACAGGAATTCTGCAAAAGGACAGAAAGAGCAATCTAAACAGAGGGAATAGCCTGCCCAGCACGGCTTGGGCAGTGGGCATGCTGGAAGGCCTGTGGGTGGCCGTGTACAGCTGAACATCACTGAAGGTAAGATGTGTGAAGAGGAGAAAGGAACGTAGGAGCGTGACCGGCATGGGCAAGGTGGAAGGGAGCTGGCGCGTCCTTGCACACACAACAAGCAGCGATGTTGAAGTACGGTGGTAATGAGATTTCAGTGCTAGAAAGATCAGTCTAAAACAGAGTGAGCTGGGCCAGGGAGAAACTGAGGGAGAAAGTCAAGTGAGCAGGGAACACTGAACAGTAAGAGACACACAAACCCTGACATGAGGGTCTGGAGAATCGTGACGTTATGTAGTTTGGGGGTGTCCACATGTGTGTGTGTGTATTTAACTTCTTTGATATAATCCGCGAAAGAATTGGTCTCCACAGATGCTTCTTCCTGTGCTAACATTCGTACAACACATAAGGTTCACTTATATTACAAAAATTTATGACTTAACTTGGCATAACCTATTATATAGCATGATGTATTAAAGTTTCTGCTGTTATCAATTAAATATGAGTACCATCTAATACCACAATATTTTGGAAATGAATCCAAGTCCATTAGTCTCAGGCTATAAATTTCTATATTTTAGAATCATAAAAGCAGTTGTTTTTGTTGACCAGAAGTTTAAAATACTCAAAGCTGGGAGAATACATAGCCTTTGGGCATAGGCCTAATTTTGTCATCAAGGTGCAGAAACATCACTCCCACATTTATTCTTTAGAATATTCCTACTGATGAATTGTGAAGTTTAATTGTATGATCTTTATTATATTAAACAATGAGTGTTTAACAGGAAAAAAATCACAAAAATATTGAGATTTTAATATTTATTGACTGTTTATAAAAAAGTAGCAAAATTTTCAACACTGACTGGTTTTTGGTGAACAAAGTCTAGAAAAGAGCATGAGAAATAAACTTCCATATGAGCTACAGCTAAGACACCAACAGCATCTGCAAAAACTCTTTACTTCAGGTATCACACGGAGGCGTCTGCACACACAACAGCAGCACGTCCCACACACATGCACTGCTTACACTGACAGCACATGTCTTTTGCTTTCCTGGCCTTTTTGCAGGGCACACTGGACATCTCAGTGGTCTTGCTGCTTTCTCAGGAGGTTCTTATTGTACAGTGTGTAGTTAACAGGAACATAAAATATTAATAGAACAAATTATTAAATTTTTAATACAGTGCATTTAGAGTGGACATCAACATTTTCACACCAGCTGCTTGCTTACAAAACCTAAAAGATAACATCAGAAATAAATTCCTGTATGAATTACAATGAAAATACCAATAGAATTCTACTACAAAAATAAGTCAGTTGTCACATCCAATGCAGTCTCTGCACGTGACAAGTGCATGCTACATGCACACAACTCGCTTACATTCAGGCCAGGTGTGCTTAGCTTTCCTTTCCTTTCCTGCATGGTGGTCTTATCACCTCTCTTCTCTTCCTGTTCTTTCAGGAGCTTCCTACAATATTGTACAACATGCACTTAGCATCTAGAAAATATAAGCAGTTAATGGAATCTCCCTGCAATGGAAAAATATCTACTTCTAGAACATTAAAATAAAAAGTCTTGAAGGGTGAATTCATCAGTTTCTCAATTTAAGGCATAGCAGCCATTTATACAAAGCACAAGATGCACAAAACTGGTAGGAATAACTAATAAATAAAAAACAAGTTCAAATAATCAAAGATAACTCTACATGCTTGAATGCTGGATTGACACCAACACTGGTACCTCACTGACACCTCTAATCGGTATCAGGATAAAGGTCTTCCTCTTGACTAAAAACATCATTTACATATTTTGCAGTGAAATGGTGTCACACATGAAACACCCTCACAAGTACAGTGTGCACCAGGGATGCAATAACGACCAGCCGGGACTGATTACCTGATTCATCAGGAGCACATTAAAGAAATGTCATTATTCTAAACTGCTCAGATTTTGTCAGAAAAAGGTGAGTTTGAAGATTATGACTTTCAAAGAAATGCCTATAAAAGTAAAGCCTAAAAACTGTATTTTCTGAAAAAGTTTTAAAACATCAGAAACTACTGTGGTTACCTTGGCTCATGAACTTGATTCCTTCCATAATCCTGGTCACAAACCAAGTAAAATCAACCAAATCAAAATCAATGGTTAGGTTCAAAGTTGACCTTATGGGTAAGTGTTTCTGTCCACATTCAGTTAGTTCACAACCAGAATCACAGAAAAAGTTGAGTTTGTGAACTGAGGTGCCACTTTCACTAAAATGAAACACTATTGTGTTTATGTAAGTGTGAAAAATACATTAAGAAAGAATAGATTATAGTAAGAAAAAACAAGAATTGTTGTAAGTAGTAATTATATTTATATTGTAATTCTGTAGGCCAAAGAATTTATGAGTAGATTTTCTTCTCAACACAGAGACACACATCCCAGTGATCAGTACTGTTTGAAATGTATGGGCTATTTCTACACTCTGCATTTAAGCTTGCTCATTTATTTGGTCACATCAAAGATCCCTTCAAATTTTCAATGAACAAATGAAAAGTGATGTGATAAATGAAAACTTATACCACCTTCACACTGCAATTTACTACAAAAGAATCAATAGAAAAAATAAGCCCATACTTCATTCTCAATGAATTGTTGTTTTTATACTTAAAAGGTCACTAAGATAATAAGAATTAATGTAATCTTATTACATTAACTGTACATAGTAACCGACCTCTAGAAGTTATTCTCAGAAAACCATACAGCCAAGTGTGGTCCACACCCAGACTTCAGCATGGATTTAACCTGGTCCAGCAGCACTGTTGGCCACCCATCCCAGACAAAGGACAGAGTGGCTGCCACACCGCGTTACTCAAGTGCCTGTGTGCAGATACCAGCGGCCACAAGTGGGACTCTGGTCAGTTACCTTCTGGGCCTTAATTTCCTCACATGCAAAAATAAGAGGTTACACTGAAGATTTCTAGGATGGTTTCAGTTCAGAGCATCTAATCATGTCTTCTCCTTCTGTATTTGGTTTAACATGTTTAGATACAATGTTTCTAAACTTAAAATTACGCAGAAACAATGCATACTCTTAGTTAAATAATTTTTAAAATATGAGCCTCCAAAGTATTTATTAATGAAATGATACTGTGTCTTAGGTTTGTTTTAAAATAGCCTAAAAGTAGTTGTGTTAGACAGTATAAATACAGGATGAGTAAGCCAGTGTGCATAACGGCAGAAGGTGGTATTGGGGTGATGGGGGTTCCCTACTCTGTGGTGTCACATTCGTGTAAGCTTGAAGTGCTCCATAAGGAGTTTTCTTAAAAAAAAAAAAAAAAGAAAGAAAAAGATGTCTTCTTCTTATCCCCCATTCTGACAAAGCTAGTATTACAATTCAATTTGAACCTGAAGGAAAGCCCTGCAAATGGAATGATAATACATTCCTATTTACTACTATAAAAGATTTATTCTATATGTGTTATTACAAGTTCTAACTGCTCATACTCCCCTGAGGTAGGTGACAAAAAAATCTCAACTTTCTTTCTCATAAATAAGCATTTTGAACAAAAAGAGGTCGTTCACTTTGTCTGTAATTCCTGATCCCCAGAGATAGAGATGATAGATAGATAGATAGATAGATAGATACATAGCTAGACAGACAGACAGACAGGCAGGCAGACAGGTATCTGGAAGTGCTCTGAAAGTGGAGATCATAGTTGCTTCTTTACAAAAAGCGTTTTCTGAAATAATTTTAACTAACACACTTGCATATAAATACCTAATATCACCCAAACCTACCTAGCATAACAGCTAAATTCTAAGACCAAAATATTTTTGCAATAAACAACTTTTAACTGCTTCAGCTGTTAAAAACAAGCAGGAAACGATGAAAGGCTTCATTATCTAATTACTCAGTAATAGATGAAAGACTTCTAGGTAACTTATCACTTATACTGTATCTAGATGTTCCCCAGAGCCTCATGTGGTCACAGACGGAGAGCTGCAAAGGTAGCTGGAACAGGGCATGTGATACTGGGGCTAAGGGTATAGTGCTGGGATGGAGGGTGCCCTACCCTTTGTACGGGTGGCACCGCCCAAAGGTGGGCAGCCTGGCTGGAATATAAAGTGACAGAGAGATGCTGCATTGCTGCCTTCTGCCTGCCCTGCTTTCCCATAGGCCGTTTCTCCTCTGTGATGCCCCTCGGCCACATCACACTGCAGCTACCTATGGCCTGAACCCTCTACAACTGTGAGCTGAAATAAGCCCTTCCTCCTTTCACTTTGGGTGTTGGGTATTTTGTCCCAGCAACGAGTAAGCAAGATAGCAATGTTTACATAAGAAGACATTTTCTTTTCCACTGAAAGTTATGGATATTTATAGCACCATTTCCACTGCAATCAAAAACAGGTAAAATTTAAGCAAATTATGAACATTGTGTAGATGGCATTTGTTTCAGAGGAGCTTTGTCATCTGGATTTCTCAGATTTCACATTCAAGTCCAAAGTGTGTGATATGTCAATACTTTAAAGAGCTCATGAACAAGTTTAGTTCACAGCCCCTTTTCTGTCTTCGCCAATCCTGATTTCAACTGTATTTCCATTAACTACAAAGTCTTTTCATTGAATTTATGGCTCAAATTTTATGTTGTGTCTAGCATACCCTAAATGTTTTCTTTATCTCAAATATCTACTTTTGCTCTGTATTTTTGTGGTTCAGTGTTTATTTAACTTAGTGACTTGCAAACTTCGAGACAGCTGAGACCAACTTCACTTTGCCCACCATTCTGTCTCCTTACCTCTGATATTTACTTAAGCACACAATGCATATTTAATGATTGGCTCAATAAAAGGATGATTTTAGAAGTTCTCTATCTATCATGAGGCCTAAGTTCATCATTTTTGGAGATATCTGGTGCTATAGTTTGAATGAGGGTAGCGTCTGATTAAGGTCCTTTTGTTAATGGCTTGGTCCCCAGGGTGACATGACTAGCAGAGGATGGAGACCTTGGGCAGAGGGACCTTTTTGGATTTCATGGGTCATAATCTTAAGGGGGCTCTGGCTCTTGAGTCTCTCTACTTCCTCCTCTGCCTCCCATCTTTTTACTTTTTCCTCTCTCTTCCCCCTGCCCACCCTTGCTCCCTTTCTCCCTACCCCTCTCTGTGTTACAGTTTGTGTCTAGATGTTCCCACAAAGCCTCATGCAATTAAAAGTAGTGCTTTTTGGAGGTAACTGGACCTAGAGTGTGTGACGCTGGGTTAAGCGCATCCCCAAGGGCAGATAAAATAACAGGGACTAAAGGGGGGTCGTGTCACCCTTTTCTCACCGTTCCTTGCTGCCTTCTGCCTGCCCTGCTTTGCCATGGGTTGTTTCTCCTCTGCAGTGCCACTCTCTCATGCCACTCTCCCCTGGAGCCAGCCAGCTATGAACTGAAACCCCCACAAGCTGTGAGCTCAATAGCCCTTTCCTCCTTTAACTGTGGGTGCCAGGTACTATGTCACAGAAATGAGAAAAATAATTAAGACATGCTGAAGATAATCCCTGGGCTGAGACATACTTCAGTTTGAGATATAATCACCTGCCCCCAGCACGTACCGACTCTTTTGCCACCCACACCATGTGGTGATAAATCCAAGGGGCTGTCATCAATAAGCTTGCACTGTGCCACTGTTTGGACTTTTAACCCTAAAACCATGACCTAATAAATATTTTCTCTTTAACAGTGGCCTCAGGTATTTTGTTGTAATCGAGAATGTGATCTAATATAGTTGGCCAACTTTAATAAAAAAATTTACACTTTTCCACTCCTGAAAATGTTAACAATGGTAACATTTTAAAAATGGTTTTGCAAGGACAAATGTTTGTAAGACATTCTCTCTCAAGCATTTGCCACTCATAATAAAAAAGGATGTATTCTAGGGACTTCAGCTAGTGTACTAACTTCATCCAAGTCAAATCTTGTTTAGGTGGCCATGTCTAACATAGGTGCCACTGCTTCCTGAAGCAAGATTGGATTCTTCCGAGAAACTTAAGCACATGCTTCTCATGCATGGTGATTCTTCACACTGTTCCATGGAGTCATGATCTAACACATAAATATAGTACTGAGCCTGGTCCAATGAAGCAAAACTCAAAATATTTCCCTATGGTTCATGTGATAATACCATAGGTGAGTCAGTGAGATATCAACTATCTGTTCCTATCTGAAAGAAATGATAACATCCCAATAAGTGATTTCCAAAACTCACTTTTTAAAAGGGAACATTCTAATTTCTCTGTCTCCCAAACTGTTTCAAAGACAGCGTGGTCTACAATTTCACTGACTAGATTCTGATGCACAGAAATTGTCAGATAACATGTATTATACTTACCAGTCAGAGGAATGTAATGCCTTTATATTACATTTAGAAGCAAGAAAAAATGATAGACTAAGAAACTAGAAGTTCAAATCTTTTGATCTACAGCAGTTCTGTTTTCTTCTCCTTTTCCTCCTTCTCCTGTGTGTGCGTGCTTGTGTCTGTGCGCACGCATGTGTGTGTGTGTGTGTGTGTGTGTGTGTGTGTGTGTGCGCGTGTGTGTGGTACTGGGGATGGAACCCAGGGTCTCACGCATGTTAGGCAAGTGCTTCACCACTGAACTGCACGCCCAGCCCCCTTAATCATGCCTCCATTTCTATGTCAGAAAAATAAAGATTACTTTTGTTGTTCCTTACTGTTTGGAGAGAATCTGTATTTTATTCATGAAATATCTTGCGCGTGACAATAAAATATCATAATGCTATCTTCTTTTGAAGTCATCGTTCTAGAGTGAACGTTAAATTTAAGACAAAGAAATAAACACATTTTTGCATAAATGTAAGTTTTGTGATTTAAAACTAAAGCATAAAAATGTAAGATAAACAGCTTAAAAGCAATCCATACAGTATAACATAATACATATTATAAAAATAATATTATGTTCTCCTCAGGTAGCTACAAGAAAAAGCAATGCAAACAAGCAAAAAGAAATGGAATGAAATGAAATGAAATGAATTAGAAAAAGATCTGTTGCTTACTTGCAGCTGCAGAGCGTAAGAGATCACTGGCCTCAGATTCTGCTGGTGATTCTTCCTGGTTTTTTGACTCTTGGATCTTTTTTTCCCCTTGGCTGGGTGTTGCAGACATTCCCATTGGGTTTTCTCTGCCAACTGAAATTAAGATTTTAAAGATGCTATCCTTTCAAAATCACTTACTGCTTCCCAGAGTCCTCACCGTATGTTCAACTATGCATGTTTAAGCCTTCCCATTTTTTCCATTTCAATGCCTAGTCAAATCCTTTTACTCTGCATTGCATAGTTACCAGAAATGAGCAGGCTATGCATGGATGGTCTTCCTATACACCCTCTTCACTGCTTTGTAAATCCAAGCAACAGTTTTACACCACAATATAAATCAAATAACTTATTCCAGTTTTCTCATACATTCTTTTTTTTTTTTTTTTTTTTTTTTGGTATTGGGAAACAAACTCAGGACCCTTCCCTTGCCAGGCAGGTGCTGTGCCACTGAGCTGTATCCCTGGCCTCTTGTGAACTCTAAATGAAAACTCCTTTGGGGATTTGGTACTCTGCCTTGCTGAAAAAAGGAAACTGATCAAGTGTCATTCAAATGGAACATGCAATCTTAACTAGAATATGACAATAAAACAAATATGTATGTATCCATAAGTGGAGAAAAATATTAACTACATCTCTTGCCTTTTACAGAAAAGTAAGTTTTTTTGGATCTTGTTCAAAAATAGGTATGTCAAACTTAGTTGAATAAGGACTCCATTTTATAATATGTACTCAAGAGTACTAGTTACATTTAGGATTGCAGTTTAAATTGTTGGGCATAAGATAGGCATTTACTTTTTAAATGACAATAATTCACACTACAAGGGTCAGGTTTTAAAGACCTTATCAGCAACCAAAATTATATATATATTATACATATATAAGATTCTATATGAGTAATGGCAACTACTTCCTTTTTTTTTTTTTGGTACCAGGAATTGAACTCAGGACCTTGTGCTTGCTGGGCAGGTGCTTATGCCATTGAGCTATATCCCCGGCCCAGCAACCATTTCCTAGTACCACAAATGCACTAAATAATTCAGATGGCTCAGGAAAAAAAAGGCATGAGGAGCGCAGGAGTACGGCACAAGGGACACCTGCTCACACGGGGTGATAGCCCAGAGCGCATAGCACCGGTGTGTGAAGAACTGCCTATGACCACACTGCTGTTTACAGCCTCCAAGTATTATAAAATGTAAGTTTAGATTATAATAAGCTTTTAAATACTAAATCCTGCAGAACATTGGATTTTTTCCATATGGTTTATTTACAGTACAATGCATAAATAGTAGAGATTTATGATAATAAAAGAATTTTAAAGTAGTGAAAGAAACATCAGAGATAACTAGAAATATGTTCCCTGAGAGTACACGAACACTTGAGAAAAGTCAAAGATTTCTAAATATAATTTAGGTTCCATTTGCCTAGGAACAAATAATATAGAAATCCAGGATTTATAAGGGAATATAAATTTTCCATTCACTGCCATAGCTTTAGGAATAAATCAGTGCACAAGATATGGCTTTTGGCATTGGTGGGGCTACACCTGAGAGAAGACACATAAACAGTGACCTGTGATATATGAGTGAGCAGTGGAACAGACTCGTGCACAAAGTGCACAGGGGGCATCAAAGAGAAAACACGCACCAGTCCAGTAATGAGAAACAAGTTCAGAAAAGTCTACACAGCAGGGTCAATCGAGCAGAACTGAAATACGAGTATCTCCTTCCCTCTCTACCTTCCCCACACTGGCCTTGTGTGATTCTGCTTTGGGTTTTGAAAACCAATACTGACAGTTCTTTATGTAACGCAATAGTAGAAAATGCAGGACGCGGAAGGTGTTCTCTGAAATTGTTACGCAGGGTGCTCTATCCCTGCGCACAAAGAGCTGCCCACTTTCCTTCAGTCCAGGGGGTCAAGGAAGGTGACCCAAGTGCAAGTACGGAAGAGGCCCCCCCAGTAGTACTTGAACTGAAGCTACTGCTACCAGTGTATTCCCTTTGTCTGACTTTCACCGTTTAAAAAGGACTGTGAAAATTTATCAATAGCGATGTAAAATAGCACTGGAGGTGAAGGTGAAAGAACTGCAATTGTTTAGCTGGAAATATCAACAGAAAAAACTCACATATATAGCTAAATGCAGATGATTAATTATTTTCTTCAAACAGCATTTCATTATATCCAATATTTAAGTTGTATTAAGACTAGAAAGGCTGTAAATCTAAAATCGACTAGTAAAAGTACTTTGCTGAAAATGTTATTTAAAAAGTAAAGCAAGTGAAAACTCATACCATATCAATTATAGCATCAAATTATTGGTGCATGAATAATTTAAGTCCATGTACTCTATACTGCTATCTGAAACAAATTCTTCTCATTTTTCTAAATAAGATTGTCATATATACAATGATGTTCTGATGAACTGAATATATGACAGTATGTTTTTATAGTATTTGAATGAGAATTTAGATTTGCTACATGAAGCAAAAATGATTTTTACAAAATATTTGAACACAAATTTCTGTAAGATATATTAAAATAAATTTATATTGTAATAAAAGTGTAACATTTGATCACATAATATCAACTAGTACAAAAAAGTCTTTGACAAAATTCAACATTCATTCATAATAAAAACCATGATGAAAATGCATAAAGAAGGACCTTACCTCAGACTAAAACCCCTACATGACAAACCCATAGCAGCATCACACTAAATGAGGGAATAGGGAAAATATTCACTCTAAAGTCAGGAGAAAGACAAAGGGGTCCATTCTCGCAACTCCTCTTTGATGTAGTGCTAGAAAAGAGCCAGTGCATGCAGGCAAGAGAAACAAAATGGACACAAATAGAAAAGGAAGAAGGCAAACCACATGTATTTGCAGACGATATATTCCTTTCTTTACACAGAGACCCAAAACACACCACCAGAAAATTCTTAGGCATAATAAAACAAATTCAGCAAAGTAGCAGGATACAAAATCAACAAAGATCATTAGTGCTCCCGTGCACCAGTAATAAAATCATGTAGAAAAAAATCAGGAAAACAATCCTTTCATAGGAGCTTAAAAAAAGTTAAATACCTAGGAATCAACCTGACCAAAGAGGCAAACTACCTCCACAGTGAAAATGACTGTGCTTGGAAACAGAAGGACAACTGAGGAGGCCGTGAAAGCAGAAAGCACCCGCTCCTGGGCAGGCGCAGTCAACACTGTTCAGGTGCCCACTGTGCTAACAGCAATGGACAGAGTTAATGCAATTCCTACTAATATGTAAACCATAGTCCTCACAGAGCTAGAAAGCACAATCCCAAAATTTATGTGAAGGCAGAAGAGATTCAAAATACCCAAAACAATCCTGAGCAAAAAGAGTAAAGTCAGAGGTTACAATCCAGGATTTCAAATTATACTACAAAGCTCTGCTAATAAAAATAGCCATGGTACTGGCTCAAAAATGAACATGTAGATCAAATGGAATACGATAGAATAGAACTCCATGTATCTCTACCCATCTAATCTTTAACAAAGGGGCTAAAAACATATTCTGGAGAAAAGACAGCCTCTTTAGCAAATGATGCTGGAAAATAGTCAACATGTGTGCAGGAGAATAAAACTAGGCTCATATTGCTCACACTGTACTCAAATTAAATCAAAATGGATCAAAGACCTTATCTTGGTTACTTTTCCTTCATTGCTGAGACAAAATACCTGATGCCCAAATTTAAGGAAGGAAGGTTTATTTAGCTCTCAGTTTGTAGAGGTTTTAGCCTATAGTTTGGCTGGCTCCAAGGCAGAGTGGCACATGGCAGACGGCAATAGTTCATGGCGGTGGAAGACAGCAAAAGCAGCAAGAGCAAAAGGAGCAAGCAGCCTCCTTCCCTCCCTTACACTATAATGTAAAGTACCCACGCCAGGGTAGGTGTAACACTCACATACCTAAGTCCAACATTGGACTATGGATCAATCATAAACCCTAAACGCCCGCCCCTCGAGTGCATGTGGCTTTAGGGGGACACACAGACACAAACATAACAATCTACGAGTTGAAAATAGCAGAAGTGAACCTTCTGGAAGATTACAAAATGGAAAGCAAAAACAATTGATGCCATAGGAATATGTTGGGAGCCACTAGAAACAGACATTAGTCATATGTGTGAGGGTAGGCCAGAGCCAGAGCACCCAGGCAGTCAAGCTATCTCAGTATTGAAAAAGGCATCCTGCCTGTACAATGACAGTCATTAGTCACTAGGCAACATTACCTCTCCTCACACTAACTGTGCAACAGAATAAAATAAACACCCCTGCTGTTGGAGCCAGTCCTCTTCCCATCAGGAGGGAGGTGACTAACTCCACCTGACCCTGGCTGTTGTCTCTTGTCTTGATTTTCTGAATCCTCTCGCCCACTTTCTCCCAGGGACCACTGAGAGACTACCGAGTCCCACAAGAATAGGCAAGCACTTCCTGAATAGAACTCTAGTAGCATGAGAAATAATACCAAGAATCAATAAATGGGATTCTGTTAAATTGGAATGCACAGCAAAGGAAGTAATCAACAAAATGAAGAGACACCCTATGGCAGCAATGGCAAACCTTTTAGAGATAAGTGGTCAAACTGCAACCCAAAGCCCACTTACATATCACAAAGAGGCAGCCCTGCAATTAAACTTCAATATGGAGGGTTTCATTTGGAAAAAACACCTCATACATTCACTTCTTTCATCTTAAATGAAAAACAACATGCAGATCATAGGTTTGCCACCATTTTTCTGCTAAAGGACTTATATCTAGAATATGTAAAGAGTTCAAAAAATTTAAATCTCAAAAACAACCCAATCATAAATTATGTATGTATGTATATACAGGATAGCTAACAGTTGTACTACTGTCTTCTATTGCTTTACTGAAAGAAACAGTTAATGATTACTGGTTTGATCATTATTCTATGTCTCTATTTGTTTTCCTGAGAAAACTTTGAAGATATCAATACATAATACAACTATCATTGTTAATTTCCTATCACTTTGTCCTTAACTCTGTATTGTTTGCATTTTTTATGCTATTTTGTAAATCGATGTCTCTTTGTTAATATGTTTTCTTCCTTTATCCTTGAAATAAAACAAAATAAACCCAATCAAAAATTAGGGAAATGGAGACTTCCGGGAAGATGGCGACCAGGTGAGCAGCAAAGGAGCGATCCTCCTCGATAAACACCACCAGCTCGAGACAGACTTGGCGAGCATGAATGCCGGGACCTCGGCTGGGAAGTTCAAACTGAACGTGTTTCTCTGAGCTGCCGGGGGAGACGCGGTAGGGCGGCCCAAATTGCCGTGGCAAGACTCGGGAAAGCCCTGAACGCTGGGCACCACAGACGCTCCGCGCGGGGAGGGGGCTTGGCTGGGTCCGAGCGCCCTGGGGGCACAGCCAGCTCTATCCCTCCTTCCTCCCGAACCGGCACAGCTCCCCAGCGACTCCAGTCAGAAATCGGCTTTTTAGCAGCGGCAACGCGGGGCGGTCTCAGATCCCACGCGCATTGGGCAGGCTACGCAGCTAAGGCCCTCGGCGGCCTGCAGTCCACGGCCGAGGCAGAGTGAGGAGCACAGAGGAGCAGAGCGTCCCGCTCCCTCCCCCAGACCCGAGAGCGCGAGGAAACAGAAGTGGTGGGGAGCGGCAGATCACGAGCATAGCGCAAAAACCTGGCACTTTGGAACCTTCCTGCCTGCAGGGACTCTGAAAACTGGTGAGCTATCTGCACTGGTGACTGGATCACCAAGTGGGGGAGATCTGTCCCTATACCTGCAGGGAACCCTGGGAGGGCGGGTGAGCGGTCTGACACACCCCAGCCAGGTCTCTCACTAGGGAGTAGCTCACCCGAGAAACCAGCACCTGAGCAGCCTTTTAAGCGGAACTCTCAGCAGAAAGCTTAAGGGACATTCTCCTGAAGAGAAGGAGTCACTGGAGCAGCCTCTGCAGCAGACCTTTGCCTGGTGAACTGCCTGGGGAATTTATTGCTCAATATTTTGAATCTGATACCTAAAAATGGGAAGACAGAAGAACAAAATGCAGTCTCAGAACTCAACCCCACCCAGAACAAGTCCTGAATGCGAGGATACAGGGGAACTAGGAAGCCACATACCTGCAAGTTATGAAACGATTGCATCCGAAATGAAACAACTCCAACAGGCCATAAAAGAGCTTAAAGCAGAAGTAAGCCACATACCTGGAATGATCTCTCAGACACAAAATGAGCTGAAAACTATAATGGAAGAAATGTTCCGTACACATAGAGAAGAAATAGATAGAAGATTAGAAGAAAATAGGAAACAAATGGAAACGTCACAAGAGCAATTTAGGAATGAATTACCAAGAATGAAACAGGTCCAAAGAGATTGTCAGGATTTGAAAACTTCCACGGAAAGCTTGCAAAGCTGCTTAAATGAAACCAAAGATAGAATTTCAGACCTTGAAGACAGCATGGCAGCTTATGAGCTGGAGAAAGGAAGGAAGGATCTCATAAAATCATCAGACACAAGAAAAATCAAGCAAACAGCTGCAAGATGAGGCAAAACGCAATAATATTCAAGTAATAGGAGTTAGGGAAACAGCAGGAGACCACACAAATGATATAAAAAGAATATTTGCTGAAATAACAGTAGAAAAATACCCAAACAAGGTAAAAGACACTAAGGTACAGTTAATCGAGGCATATAGAAACCCAACGATCCATAAGCCAAAGAAAAACACACACAGACATATAAGTCAAGATCCCAGATATCCAGCAAAAGAACACAATATTAAAAGCTGCTAGAGAAATGAAACAGATCATGTATAAAGGAAAGCCCATCAGAATCACAGCAGATTTCTCAACTGAAACCATGAAAGCAAGAAGAGCTTGGAGTAAGATATTGCAGATTCTGAGACAAAACAACTTCCAACCCAGACTGATGTACCCTGCAAAACTATCCCTCAAATTAAATGGAGAAATAAAATATTTCCACGACAAACAACAACTGAAGAACTTCGTGAGTGCCAAACCAGCATTGCAAAAAGCACTCAAAGATATTCTAGACAGAGAAAAAGGAGACCACAATCCCAAGAAAAACAGGAGAAATAACTCCCTAAACAGAACAAGTAAGTAAACAGTAAGCAAAAGAAGGAAAACAACAACAAGTAAATAACATGACTAGAATAAGACAACATATAACCATGATAACAATTAATGTAAATGGCCTCAACTGACAAGTCAAAAGGAAAAGATTGGAAGAGTGGATTAAGGAACACAAAACAACGATATGCTGTATACAAGAAACACATTTAACTCAACAGGAAATCCACAGTTTGAAAGTTAAAGGTTGGAAAACAATTCTCCATGCAACAGGCCCCCAGAAAAAAGCAGGGGTAGCTATTATGTTTGCAAACAATGTAAACTTCAAACCAAAAACTATCAAAAGAGATAAAGAAGGCCATTACATACTAGTTAGGGGAATGCTGCAAGAGAAAGAGATAACAATCCTAAACATTTATGCACCAAACAATGGAGCACCTCACTTTACAAGTCAAATTTGAACAGACATGAAAATCAAATAACTAATAACACTATTGAAATAGGGGACCTAAACAGCCCTCTGACACAAAGAGACAGGTCAACTGGACAGAAACTCAGCAAAGAAATAACAGACCTGAACCAAAAGTGTGAACAAATGGACTTACTAGATGTATACAGAGTGTTCCACCCCACAGCATCAGAACACACATTTTTCTCAGCTGCACATGGGTCTTTCTCTAAAATAGACCACATTCTAGCCCATAGAGCATATCTACCTAAATGGAAAAGAATTCAAATTATCCCATGCATATTATTGGACCACAATGAAATGAACTTGGAAATTAATCACAAAGAGAACTCCAAAAACCACATAAACACGTGGAAATTAGACAACAACCTCTGAATAACCAATAGGTCACACAAGAAGTTAAAGAAGAAATTTAAAAAATTCCTACAAATAAATGAAAACGCAAGTACAACCTATCAGAATCTGTGGAATGCAATGAAAGCAGTCCTCAGAGGGAAATTTATAGCAATGAAAGCATATACAAAGAAAATAGAAAGACAGCAAATAAATAACCTAATGATACACCTCAAACTCTTAGAAAAAGAGCAACAAGCCAAACCAAGAGCCCAAAGAAGGGAGGAGATCATAAAACTCAGGGCAGAAATTAATGCAATTGAGATGAAAAAAACTCTACAAAAAATTAGTGAATCAAAGAGTTGGTTCTTCGAAAGAATAAATAAAATTGATAAACCCCTAGCCAACTTTATCAAAAAAAGAAGGGAAAGATCTCAAATTCATGCAATAAGGAATGAAAAGGATGAAGTCACTACAGATCCAAAAGAAATACAAAAGATCATTAATACCTACTTTGAAAATCTGTATT
>PVLD010019065.1:0-37405 GCA_004027595.1 Dinomys branickii | reverse complement strand
CCTACCTAGTGACCTGGGTGAGGTGTGTAAGACTGCTCCCCCACCCTCCCAGGGTTCCCTGCAGGTATAGGGATGGATCTTCTCCCCCACTCGGTGATCTGGTCGCGAGCGCCGATATCTCACCAGTTATTGGAGTCCCTGCAGGCATGAAGGTTCCAAGGTGCCAGTCTATCCTTTGGGGCTTTCTGCGCGGCCCGCCTGATGTGCACGAAACGTGAGACCGCTGGGCGTTGCCGCCGCCAGAGAGCCGATCTCTGTCGGGAGTCGCCGGAGAGCTGCGCCGGGTCGGGGGGCGGGAGGGATCGAGCTGTCCGTATTCTCGGGGCGCTAGGACCCAGCAAATCCCTCTCTCCGCCTCCGGCGGCGTTTGGGGCCCTCCGCGCGGCCCGCCCGACACGCGTGAAACGTGGGATTGCCGGGCGTCTCCGCCGCTAGCAAGCCGATCTCTGTCGCGAGTCGCCGGGGGGCTGCGCCGCCTCGGGAGGCGGGAGGGACCGAGGCGGCCGCGCTCCCACTGCGCTTGGACCGAGCCAAGCTTCTTCCCCGTGCGGATCGTCCCTGGCTCCCAGCGTCTGGGGCTTTCCCACGTCTCGCCCCGGCAGCCTGGTCCACCCTACCACATCTCCCCCGGCATCTCAGAGAAATACGCCCAGTTTAAACTTCCCAGCCGAGGTCCCGGCATTCACACTCGCCAAGTCTGTCTCGAGCTGGTGGTGTTTATTAAGGAGGTTCGCTCCCTTGCTGCTCACCTGGTCGCCATCTTCCCCGGATCTTCCTGCGTGATATTTTCTTATGGCTTTTAATGTTTCTGTCCCTGCCCTCCCACTGGATTACCAAGCGGTGGCAAGTTGCTGGGTGGCAATCCAGTGCCCTGAGGACAAAGGGAGCATCTTACACAGCTTAGCCCTGGCCCCCAGCACACTGAATTTAGGAACCGAGTTTAAGGTAAGAGTTGAGAAGATTTTCTTATGTTTGACATTGAAGCACATTATTCCATATGCAGGTTGAAATTCTGTCCCAATGAATTGCATTTTAAAAGAGCTACTGATGTTCTGTCTGGGGAGCACTGCCACTGCGGTGCTAAAATGAAATCTGGCTGTGTCATCAGGGTCCAGAGATCGAAGCACCCTCCTGTAGTAAGCAAGAACTTCACCTATGACATTATCACCAGTAACAGTCACGGTGTTAACAGTAATATTAATACAGTTTATGCAGTTTGGAATTACCGATCGCAGCAATTTTTAGTTCGCATATCTGTGCTCCCCTCTTTTTCCACCTATCTTTGCTGGTCTTAATTTTCTGCTTTATTATATAAGTTATGTCAGCTCGTCTGTGGAGTTATGGCAAATAAATACATTAAAATAATAAATTCTGTTACGGGAAATCTTTGAAGGGTCAGCAGGCAGCTATAATTCATCCCTGCTAGGAACAGAACAAGAAGAAACTCTGTAGTTTAAAGAATTTGGGCCAAAATGTAAAGATTTTCCTAATGGTGTTTTAGAATTTGCAGTTTTGACACATATCAGTTTTAACTGAGTGGTATACTCTTGGGAAAGCTTTGCAGCCTTGCACCCCAAAGCCCACTAACCTATCCTCTCTCTGTGGCTCCCCTCTGCTCAGCCTCCCCAGGCTGTGGTAACCACTCTGACACCCTCAGAGACAGATGTCAGTGGATCGTGTTGTGAGAGTGCCTGCAGAAGAATTTGAGAAGTATGGTCTTAGGATCCTGCACCCCTTTTCTGAGCCTTGTTTGGGTATTACATACTGATTCTAACTTTTTTCCTTTTAGCGTCTGTGTGTAAGAACACTTTGGTTTATCCTCAAATAAGTCCTAGAGACTCTGGAAACACAGTGGCTAGAAACCACTCCCAGGCGTCTTTTTTAGTGTCCTTTGCTCAGAGTGGTGACCACAGGAGAAGGTCTTTCTTTCGAACTTCCCATGGACCATGAGGGCATGCAGGATGTGTTCTGCACAGCCTGCCTGAGACGCAGCGAGAACTTAGTGTCAAAGCACTTGCTGTAGGCAGCCTTCCTTGCACCTCTCGCCTCTGCAGGCTTGTGTGATCAAGCTTGGGTAGGCTCTTGGGGAAGCTACCTTGCTGCCTGTCTCCTCCTCTTATGCCGTCAACAGTGAATTTTTTTGTGTCACAGATCAATGACTAAGTCCATAACTATCATTTAGGGAAACTATACATTCATACATGGTAATAGATTCTAATTTGAGCTCTGTCAGTAGGTAAAGCCTTGTCTTTTCAGATGCATGAAAACAGACTTTTTTTTGTTCTTTTTCTTCCAGACTTTTATTTTGATATAAGCACAACCCAGAAAAATTATGAGGCCCAGAAGCATTTGCTTAACCACTCTAATGCTATCACAGATTCATTTTTCTTCCCTGACATCCCAAAATTAAGTAGAGTAACAACCTGTTTTATGCTACAAAGAAAAGTTTTAGCTCAAGTACATAGATTACCATTTATAATGATGATGACGTAGAGACTGAAATTTAGAATTATAAACATTTTTCTGTTTTGACTGCCTTGATAGTGACTTGAAGCCAACTAGCACCTGCTACAAATAAGATTGAAGGACATTATTTCATTAAGACCCCCAATTTTTTCATTTTTGGAGCACCAAACTCCTTGCTTAGATAATAATTTAATTTTACTTTTAACAGTGCTGAGTGTCCATGAGTTTTACCTAGTCAAGGAAATGGAGCTAATCAAGTTTTGTTGCTTTTTAAAATTCAGTTTGTTGCTGTGTCCTGATTTCATGGTAGGCTCTGCATCACATCTGATTATCTCACTGAATTCCATATTTCTAGTATTTTTTTCATAATATTCAAAATAAAAACCTGATTTGAATTATTCATCAGAATATTGCATTTTGAATGTTAACATTAATCGCAAATTTTGAACATATAACATTCGTAACAAGAGCTAACCTGATTATCTGTGGTAAATTATCTTTTCATATCCTTACTGACATTGTCATGCTTCTTAATTTCCTTTATGACATAAATAGGATCTTTGCTCAGAGCTCAGCACCTTTCAAAGTGAGATGAAGAGAATGAACCATTTGTTGTCTAGATAGTTATGTTGTTAATACTTAGTTTTACTTTGAAGGTAAATTACTACCTTCCCATTCTTCAACAATTTTAAATCAAATGAGCTTTGTGAAATTGAGCTTTTAGAAAACTGATTCTCAAACATTCAAAATTATACCTTCAGGGTTGTGATACCCAAGAACACCTCAACAGTAAACATTTAAGTATTTTGCTAGTAAAAGTTAGTTCTAAAGAACAATTCTCCCTCTTCTGTGTAGTGTATCTTCCACCCCTGCAAATCTAGGGCTGTGTGATTGGCGGTACTCTTGACTACTGGTAAGATGTTCTGTAACTAGTGATAATTAGTGAAGAAGAGACTTGGACTCATTAGAGCCTCATCAAGAGCAAGACCATTATTCCAGTCACTAGGGTGAGGTTTTTGTTTTTATTTTCCCTTTTGCTCTAATGCTAAGGAGGGAAAGAGAGTAGGTGACCGGAGTGTTTATTCTTTGAAAAATGAAAAGTTTTAGATTGTTTTAGTTGTTAAAATACTGAAGAGCTCTCCAGTAAAACAGGAAAGGAGAAAACTTAAAATTGGACACAAAAATCTGTTTTTTAGAGTGAGTGGCCTGACCCAGGCATGGTGGTGCATCCTGTTAGTCTCACTTAAGAACCTGAGGCAGGCTGACCTCTGTGAGTTCAAAGACAGCCTGGATTATGCAGTGCCAATCTGAGCTACCTAATGAGTCCAGTGCTAGCTTGAACTGCATGGTGAGACCCTATCTCAAAGATAAAATGCAACAAAAATAATTAGTGGTCTGTTCTCTCCTTCAAGAGGTAAATCATGGTTCTTGTATAACTTGCTTTATAACCTTGTGTAAATAACTTCTCAATATCATAATAGGTAGAGATGCTTTTGTTATCTGCCCCTTGGGCAGCAGTTTTAAAATTCAACAAATGTATAAATTTCATTCCAAAATTAAAAAAAAATGAGTTGAATAAGGGGACAGGTTAAGGAAGCTGGGTAGTTTTGTGCTTCCTAGGCCAGGTGCTGAAGTGGGTGTTACTGTTGCTTGAAGTATTGTAGAACAACTGAGCTGGTTATTACAACATTGTCAGGTTGTAATAACCACCATTTTCTTTTGTCTGTGCTAATGCTTCTGTCAGCTCTCACAGGGAAGTCAGCTTTCAGATAAGAGCTATGCTAGTATGAACGTTAGAAAGCAGAGTATTAGAAATTTCCATTTTCTGATTGATACCCCAGTGCTATATGTCTACAAGGGGAAAAAAATAAAACATGCACAGAAACCATTCATGATTCCCAATACTTTCACTAACAATGTTTTGGATATTCTTGATTTTTTACCATTAAATTATCAACAAACATTTCTGCAGCATCACTGCGCGCCAAAAAGTGTGCTAGATCCTGGAAATTCAGAAACAGACAAACTGTAGTTGTGCTTAGGGAGGAAATAAGTAAATGCACGTGAAAATACATAATGTGAGAGTTCTAGAGTGGAGTGGGCTGGATTTTGAAGGGTGAGGCATAGGTGAGATTAGTTCCATCCAAACACAATAAACACTACCAGGGGTAGGAAATTTATGTGAATAAAGTTTGATTCTGGGCTTCGAGGTGCTACTGTCAGGTCAGGGAGGTCGTTGTATGGATCAGAAGTAGAAGCAGATGTCAGAGATGGGAGCAGTAGGAGAGGCCCTCCCTACAGAGGCCTGCAGGAGTCAGAAAGATGCTGAAATATTTTCATAATTAATTAATATAGTTAATAAATCAATAATATAATTGATAAATCTTACAATTCTTGGAACTGTGTTTTACCTTCTTCTAAAGTTGTTATGAGCAACTTTGTCCCTGCAGTACCAAATAATTTTGTTCTTAAATTCAGTGCTTCCCTTACATTAGTAATCTCTCTCCTTCTGTCAAGGAATTACAGAAAAATGCAGATAGTTAGTCAAACCATGAAGAGACTTCACACCTCACAGGCCAGAACTGTGCTACATGCTTGAATTAGTCACTGGCGGGAAGAGCAGGACTGCACGATGGGGCTGAGGGCGGCGGAGGCGGTCCTCCCTTCCAGAATACTGGGGAGAGGGTGCAGGGTGACGTCCACGCGGACAGACAGCATCAATGTTTCTTAAATTAAGCCACAATGTTAAGTGACTTGGACTATTTGTATAAATAAGAAAAATAAAATTCTCTGGCTATTTTCCTCAAGATGTAGGGGAAGAAAAAGTGGGATGAGGAAGAGCCAAGACTGGTTTTGCGGGGGATTAGAAGGGGCCCTACCATAGCCCTGGCTATGAAGGCTTTTAGAACAAGAAGTACAGGGAGTTCCGGATGCTGCCCGCGCCAGGAGACCCGGGAGTGCTTTGGCTGAAAGGCGAGGGAAGGGCATTGCTATCAACGAGGTTTTTCAGAGACGGAAAAGTTTCCCAGCAACTTTCACTGAGCTTTAGAAGTGGGGGCGGGGACCGCTGCCCAGAGCGCGCAAACACACGGCGCGTCCAGCGTGGAGAGAGCAAGCGCGGGCCTTCTGGCGCCCGGGTTAATGCCCACTCAGGATTCTAGCCGTTCGGCCGGCTTCTGGTGGAGGGCTTCACGCAGCAGGGCGGTTAGACGCTTTTTTCTTTTCTCCGTGTGACCCCATAAATGATGTGGCCCATCCTGGAGCCAGCCGTTCTCACACTGATATGACAGTTTCTGCCAAGGAGTCCGTCGAGCCCAGCGCTATCTATCTCCTTAAGACATGTACTTGAGTCTTTGTACTTTTCTTATTTGTATGATGGGAAACATCACCGAATTCACATGATAACTAGAAGGTACATTTTGCTTAGGAAATGTCTGTGTCCTCAAACTCCTACTCCGGAAATTTGTTTACTGTCTGTTTCTTAAAAATAAAAAGCAACTTGCACAATTTGCTATAGTTCCAGCACTGAAGCCCTGCATGGCAGTTGTCACCACAAATAAAAATATCATGTAGACAGGAGCCAGAAATAGCATATTGCCAAACATGATGCCTGAAATAATTCCACTCTCATTTGCTCTCTTATCTGCATTGTAATTTTTTGCACACATATATCATATTTCTATATGCTGGTAAAGTGTTAATGGGTTAAATCAATTTTGAAAAGCATAAGAAATGGAATTTATCTGTAAGTTTTAATTGATTTGCAGCTAGTTATTCAGTATTTATGACTATTTTACTTTGTCTAGGAATAACTATGTCCTACTATCTTCAGGAGTAAAAATAAAGCAGACCAGAGTATAAAACGGGAGGATTTCCCTTTATTTGTATCCCTGTGAACAATGGTATTAGGCCCTGGGCACTAAGCTCTTCCTTGAGCACAGATCCAGCCTTCGGCTGTCACCACCTGCACTTCTGTCTGTGGGCTCCCTTCCCATGGGGGCTTTGTGCACTACCAGGACAGGGAACAATGGAAGACAGTGGATTAATAACCCAGACTCCTCACTGTTCATCCCCAAGGCAGGGGAGCTCTGAGCTTCATGTGCTGTACCAGCTCCCAGAATTCCTTGACAGTTAGCTTCAGTTGCCCACAGCAGTAAACATCTTAATGATACATTCTTTAAAGCCTTCCTTCCCGTTTACATCTCACTTTCCCCTCTGTCATTTCCCAAATTGGCTTCTTGCTTGCAGGTCTTTGTTTCAAGGCTTGCTTGCTGAGGACCCATTTGAATACAGTCCCCAAGAACACAGCATGGTTTAATGGGACGATTTCTCATATTTATTTTGAAAATTTTGTTGAATGAAGCTTCAATATTCTTTTGGATAAAAATGAGGGACAGATAGATGGGTAGGAAGCAAAGAGTAATTGTGGCTCTGATCATTTTACTTCCCTCCCTGTTGTTTTTATTCCACATTCCACAATGTATATATACCGTGATTGGGTGTGTGCTCTAAGGAATCTATGTGTACATAAGATACACACACACACACACACACACACACACACATACATGTATATATGTATATGCACAGATATAATATATTGAGCAGTTTTATTTTTAAAAAGTCATATAGTTTTAAATTTTGTAGCCTTTTTAAGGAACACAAATATAGACACGCCTTGACTGGTATCAATCTGTACAGGACATAATCAAGAATGACAGCCTTATTTACTTTTATATTTGCGATCCACCTGGGGAACAGGTGACTCAGCAGCCACAAAATAGTTTACACATGCAAAAGTGAAAGTCTTGGAGATCTAATAAAGGGATTTTGACTTTTCTTGTATCCTCAAAGAAGGGTTAGGAACCCCCCTCCCAGGTTGAATATAGCATTTACGATGAAGTTGTCCAACATTTTTGTCTTTGCTTCCCCACCACCAGCACCATCATGAGACAGCTCTTTTGGAAGGGAGTTCTATCTTTTCCATCTAGCATGGTGTTTGGCACATAGAAGGCACTCAGTAGACACTGAAATAACAGATGTATGAATTTCTCATCTTAGGATCTTGGTAGTGGCTGCTTGGAAACTTACACGGAGTCTGGTGTGATCGCAGCAGAGTTTGCTTCTCAGTTGCTATGTCTGTTATGGGCACCTGTAATTTGCCATCCCTTACATCCTGCCATGTGGACCCCCACTGAGCCCAGAGACTCTGTTCCATGTTGTAATCTGCACCCCATGTTGTCACAGGTATGCAGAGGGACAGACGAGATGAAGAAGAGAGTTCTAGTCCCAAGTGAGCCGGGGTCAGGAGTTGGTTAAGAAACAAAAAGCAGCTCCTTTGCATCATGTCATGATGACCCATTAAATCGTTGAGATTTTTTCCTCAGGCTACAGTTATGAAAAATGTATTTTTGATTTGTCAAGGAAAAGATAAATAACAGAAATAAAACCCCATCTGTAATATATTCTTCAATAACCTCTACTTTGGCTCTTTCTCCTGGCTACTTCTTTCACTGTCTTTAGTTCCTAGTTTTTACTTTAATCAGTGTGCTGCTTTGAAAAATATAACTGCCATTATGTTTTGCATGGCCCTACTTTTTTTTTTTTTTTTTTTGCGGTACTAGGGATCGAACTCAGAACCTTGCACTTGTCAGGCAAATGCTTATTCCACTGAGCTGTATCACCAGCCCCAGTCCTTTACGTTTTAAAGCTGTGTATCATATTAAAGGACATGAAATAACTTTTAAAAAGGGTGTTTCCGTTGTCATGATATTTCAACTTGTAGATAGGGTAAGCAATACTGAAGCCTTAAATCCTTTAAATAATGCTAAGTTTAAGGAAAAAAATTAAGTCAATGAATATAATCTCTAGTGGCTTAGTTTTCATCATCCCAAAGTGTGTGTACTGATTTGAGTCACACCAGCAAGTGCTTTTGTGATACATAATTGCACTGGCAAGGATTGCCAGGTATAGATCAGAGCAGGCACTCTTGCTAGGGTTAAATACGAATATATTTCTTCTGTAACATAGTTAGCTCACAGCAGTGGTGGGAGCATGGGTTACTGCCACTGACCCCTTGGCCATGCTGTTTATTATGACACCTGTGTCAGCAAAAGGGAGGCCTAGTGTCATCCTGATTCTCTACACAGCTCATATCTATGTTGAAATCTCAGGTGGCTGAAACTTAAAGTAGAACAAGACCATACACTAGCACCCAACTCAAGATTGGGAGACATAGGCTGATTTGTCTGTTTGTATCAGCTGGGAAGTCAGGGTTCATAGCCACAGGGTCTCCTCTCACGGAGAGAAGCTGTCTAAAGATGCTTCATAGTTACAAACAGCTGGTGTCTGTTACGAGGGTGTGTCATGCAAACAGCAACGCACAGATTGAGACTTTCCCATTTAAGAAAGGCAGATAAAAGCATTTGCTGCCTTTCTAAATGGAAGAAATAAAATCTGTCTTAAAATTCCCACACATACAGTAATACCTCAGCTCACAAAGGCTTCTGTTCACAAACAATTGGGCTCACAAACAAGCATTTGGAAAAATTTTGCTTCTGTTTGCAACCTCTGCCTTAGGTGACCAACAGGACTATGGTCGTCTTCTCCATTCTGACATGTGGTCTTGCCTTCCTCTCAGTGAGATTGTGGTTACAGACAGACCTGTGCACACTTGCTGTGAAACCTTTTTCTGTGCTTTTTAATACATACAGTACCGTCCCAGCATGGCTGCAAAGAAAGTGCAGAGCAAGCATGGTGCTAAAGAGAAAGTGCAGCACAGTAATGAAGGTAGCTAAAATATGCAGAGCAATAATAAAGTAACCAGAATACAGCGTGGTGATACAGGTGGCAAAAAAGTGCAGAGCAGTAATGAAGGCAGCAAAGTGCAGAGCAAGAATGGTAAGAAGATTTTGAAGAGAATGACAGTTGAAGAAGGAAATGTAGAAAAGCACGCGCATAGTATGATGTGTGACTCATCTGGCCCTGGAGTACAGAATAGGAATCTCACTATTTTGAAGAATAAAGAAGCCTTCAAAGGAGCTTCTGTGGCACAGAGTATCGATGTTACTCTTGTTAACCAAGCAGAGGACACAGTACTGGAAGAAGGGGAAAGACTTTTGCTAGTGTGGTTGAACGAAATAGCTGGTAGGTGATAGGACTAGGGAAGTTATGACCTGGAAAAAAGCCTAGAAGTTGCAGTGATTTACTGCAAGAAAACCCCTCTACAAGAGCAACAAGTGGTGAATTTAGAGCCAGTAGAGGGTAGTCTGATAAATTCCACAAGAGAAGTGGACCCCACAATGTGATGAGACATGGTGAGGCTTCCAGTTCTGACAAGGAGCTGCAGAAGTCTCCAAGGCAGAATTCACAGAATTCGTGAGGGCAGCAAGTGTTCAACTGTGATGAAACTGGGCTCCTCTGGAAGAAGATGCCAAACAGAACATGTATCCTGCAAAGGGAAAAGCCAGAGCACAAGTCCATGCAGGACAGATGATCCTTTTGCTGTGTGTGAACACAAGTGCTGATCTGAAGATTAAGCCACCATTTCCAGACCCCTCATACACTCAAGGAACAGAATTTGAACAAGGCCAGGCTGCCTGTCATGTGAGGGTGAATGCAAAATCTTGGGTCACAAGGGAATTGTTTAGGGAATGGCTGCATGGGGTGTTCAAACCCACTGTTAAGAAATACTTTCTGACAACCAAGTGCCTACATGGTGCCTTCTTCTGATGGACAGTGCCCCAGCACACTGTCCAGCCTTGGTGGATGACATGGACACTGTATGACTTCATAAAGGTCAAGTCCCTCCCCCACAACATGACACCAGTGAGTGATGTGCAACTTTAAGAAGCTGTATGCAAAAGGACTCTTCACCAAGTGTTTAAATGTGACTGAGAAGATAGATGTCCTTGACTCTGAATAAGTTTTGGAAGAAACGTTTCAATGCCCTCCACTGTATCAACCTCAGTGACAAAACCTGGGAAAACATCACATGCCAGACCTTAAACTCAGGCTGGAGGAAACTGTGGCCAGAGTGTGTCACTGGATGTGACTTTTTTTTTTTTTTTTAAAGTAAAAGCACAAAAACATATTAACAGACACAAAGTAGCATAAGAAATAGTACAATCAAAACTGATTTACAGACAGTGTGACATGGACTCAAAAATGGTTGTTGCTTTACCTATTGATATCTTCGACGTGTATATTCATGAACACAGATATAGACATGCGAAATTGGTCAAACAATTAATCATCTCAACAACAGAAAAAAAAAAAGAAACTGGAAGGCATTAACAAAGAGGCACAAAGTAGTACAATAACAGTAAGATCAGAATTGAATTATAGACAAAGCAACAGAAAACCGACAATAGCTGCTGCTTTGCATATTGATATCTTCAAAGTGTGTGCTCAGGATAACACATACAGACATACAAGACTGATTGAATAACCCGTCATCAACTATTCCTTAGCATTAAGTGATATAATACAATAGTAGAACCATGTTGGATGTGACTTTGAAGGTTCCAATGCATGGGGAGTGGAGGAGGCTGTATCCATGGGCAAGAGTGGGGGTCTGACCGTTGATGACGTGGTGAAGCTTGTTGAGAACCATAAGGAGGAACTGATGACAGAAGAACTTGCTGACCTCCAGAGTGGGCAGCGGAAGGTGCTTGCTGAGGAGCCTGCCCCTGAGGAAGAGGAAGACAGGAGGTTAGCACTGATGTGATAAAATACATTATGGGAAAATAACATTAGCTAGGATTTCTTTGAAAGATACCACCCCAAAGTAATTATAATGAGCAGAGTGTTGAATATGATAAATGATAACATGGTCTTGTTGGGTTATGCAGCACAGGAAAAAAAATAAGTTACATTAGACAGATTTTTCATTACTATTGACCCTGTAACTAAGAGACAAAGAGGAAAAGTAACCCCTGAAGGTGGTCTCCCCAGTGTCCTTATGGAGGAAGACCCTCCCTCCAAATAATAACCCCCTACCCACCTTCCTGTCCTATAAGCCAGAAGTCACCTCAAGCAAGTGTTGTTTTATATTTCTGTGGTTAAAAAAAACACATATGATTCAGAACGTACCGGCTTTTTTTACATCGAAGCTGGACTTCTTGGAAGATGGCAGAGTGGTGAGCAGCAACGTGAGGAGGAGAAGAGGAGGGGTGGGTCCCCGGGGCCCAGGAAGGCTCTGACGTGAGAGAGAGTGGCGAGATAGTCTTCCGCAAAGGGGAAGGCAGCTGGCGCTTTCTCCCTAAACCCAGACTCACTGCGTGGGAGGGGAGGCTCCAATCTGCAGGTGCACAGTGACCCTGGTGACCCCAGGGCCTCCACAGAGAAATGGAGCAGTGGACACAGTGGACCACAGTGGTTAATGAATTATTTGAGTTTTTACCTTACCCAGGAGAGAGCAATTTTCCAGCAGCATCTTGGAGAGGGGCCAACTGAGCTCAGAAGTCAGAACAGCTTGGCCTGGCCCTACCTCGTGGCTCCTACTGACAGGATCAGGGAGCTGAGTCCAAGCTGCTAGGGAGCCAAGGTAAGGCTGGCAAGAGGCACACAGACTGCCACAGGATGAGAAAATCTGGTTCCAGCTCACAGCCAGAAACCAGCCTGAACTTCAGTGGAATTAAAGTGCAGACTCACTGGGATCACCCAATACCCTGCCTAAAGCTGTGGCTGGCTTGCTGGGATTAATCAACTCAGAGTTGGACTCTTGTCTGCCCATGTTGTTTACCAGTAACAGTAGCAACACACCTTGAAGTGGACTTACTTTTTTTTTTTCCTATTTTCTTCCTTTCCTCTTTTTTGTTTTGTTTTATCTTGATCATGTTTTTATGAGTATGGATATGGTTTCTAGTTTTGTTGTTGTTGTTCTGTTCTGTCCTGGTCTTGTTTTTACTTCTTCCTTTCCTATTTCTGTCCTGTCTTCTTCACCAGTCTCCCAAAGTGTGCATGACCTTCCTTTGTCACCAGTCTGGTTTCTAATCTCTCCCTCTTTTTCTATTTCTCCGCTTCCCCCCAAATGTCTCTTAAATTTTCTCCCTTGAGTAAAATTTCCATATTGAGAGCTTATTTTGCATGCAGTTTTTCTGGTTTGTTTTGGATTTTGTTATAAAACAAAAAATTTAGTTCATATAGTTAATTAATAATTGCCTCAGTTTATCATTTTCTTTTTTTTTTTTTTTTTGGCGATACTGGGGATTGAACTCAGGACCCTGCGCTTGCTAGGCAGACACTTATTCCACTGAGCTATATCCCCAGCTCCAACTCAGTTTATCATTTTCTAGGCTGTGTTTGAAGCTATTTTTATTGCTGATTGTACCACTTTAGCCAAGGTGATATAATTGTTCTAATCAGTTGTTCTTCCTGATGTACCAAGACTGAGACTGACTAAAGATCATAGGAAATACTGTGCACAGTGCCAAAGAACTGGGGGTTGGGCCAAACAAGCCACAACTTCTCATCCCCAACAAATTGAAGAGGTAGGATCTTGCAACAGACTCAAAACCTAAAAGCCAGCTACACTTGGAGGACATCTCTGCGAAGTAGTCATTTCCTGAGGGTGCAAACTACTAACATTAAAGCTACACACCATAGACAATGTACAAGCATCAACCCAGGAATTAAACTAAAAATAAATAGAAAATGAGAGGACACTTAAACAAGAAGCAACCCCAGATGTCAAGCTCACCAAAGGCAGACTCGGGGGGCAGCGAGGTGGGTCAGTCTGAAAGCCACCCACCTAGACTCTCTGAGGGGATAACAGTAGAAACAGCAATACAGATGAACAAGGCTCTAGAAAAAAGTCAAGTCAGAAATAATTTCTCAGCTAACTACTACTATCTTCTGCTGGTGACCGTAGAGGAAGATATGCTTTGTGACTCTAGAGCAGATACAGATAAAAGCAATAGAGGCATGCAGGAAATGATGGAAACCATGAATGGCCAACACAGGAAAGAAATGAAATCCATAAACAGATTCAAGCAGATATGTAAGAGATAAAAATTTCACTGGAAGTGTACACATCAGAATGAGCCAATATAAGGACAGAATTTCAGATATAGAAGACAGGAATTGTGGTTAGTGATCATAAAAAGAAAGATTTTTTTTATTTTAAAGAGAGTAGTAAAAAAAGAATAATAGCAACATACCAGCATCACAGACAAACAAAACAAAGAACATTAAAAGTGATACAGGGTTTCAAAACAAAATGATAGGAATTAACAGTGGTCATTATATTACATATTGTTATCTTCAACTACATTGTTCAGATTACTAGATATAAGAATGGTAGATTGTTTAAACCATTAAAAAGAATAAAAAAATTATTAATTAAAACATTAGAGATAATACAGTTTCAATAGACAATATGATAGGAATTCACCAATAGTTGTTCCATTGCATATTGTTGTCTTCAAATCAGTTGCTCAGAATACCAGATATAAGCATGCAAAATTGGTCAAAATATAAAAAAAATAAGCATTAACTGTTTCTTTAAATATATCATAAGACATCAGGAGTACAGTTATCCCAGCTATTCTTCTAATTATATCTATCTATCTATCTATCTTAAAAAAAGATTTCTTAAGATAGGAAAGAAATGTGAGAAATAAATCCAACAGCTGCTAGATGATGCCAAGAAGAATAATGTAAAATTGATTGGAACTAATGTAAAAGCAGGAGATAGTACAAATGATGTAAAAAACCTGTTTACAGAAGTCATGCCTAAAAACTTCCCAAGTGGGGTAAAAGAATTTGACATACAAATAAGTGAGACACACAGAACTCCCATAATAAAAAAATCTACACCAATGCATGTAACAGTCAAGATTCCAGAAATTCAACCCAAGAATAAAGTATTAAAAGCTGTTAAAGAAACAAATCACCTATAAAGGAAAGCCCATGAAAATCACAGCAGACTTCTCAACACACACCCTCAAGCCAAGGAGTGTGAAGTATTTCAAGCCCTAAACAAAAACAACCTTAAACCCAGATTGATGTACCTCACAAAACTACTTTTCAAAATTGATGGAGAAATAAGATACTTCCATGACAAAGAACACCTGAGGAAATTTATAAACACCAAGCCAGCGCTCCAAAATGTTCTGAAGGATATTCTAGAATGAGATAACAAGGATTACAACTCCATGACCCCAACAGGATGAATCAATCAGGCAAGGCAAGCAATTAAACAGAAGGGAAAAAATGGAACCAACAACAGGAAAATAACATGACAAGGATAAATCAACCATCAATGTGTATGGTCTCAATTTATCAGTGAAAAGAAACAGACTGGCAGGATGGATCAAGAAGCAAGATCTAACAATATGCTACATACATGAACACAATTCAAAAAAGAAATTCACAGACAAAGTCAGAGGATGGAAAACCACACCACATGTGACAGCAACCCAGAAAAAAGCAGGGATAGCTATTCTATTTGCAGCAAGTGGATTTCAAGACAAGACTGATTGAGAGACAAAGAAAGATACTACAACCTTATAAACATCCCTATAAACAGAATAATCCAAGAAGAGATAACAATCATAAATATATATGCTCCAAATACCAGTGCACCCAACTATATAAAACAAATATTAACAGACATGAAAAATCAAGTAAGTACTAATGCAATCATAATGGTGGACTTTAATACCCCACTGTGACAAATAGATCAACTAGACAAAAACTCAACAATGAAATATTAGACTGAACTAAACTTTTGAACAAATGGACTTAGTGGACCTCTATAGGGTGTTTCACCCCACATCAGTGTATGTACTCTTCTCAGCTGCATATGGGGCGCTTTCCAAAATACACCACACACTAGTTCATAGAACATGCTTAAGTAAATGCAAAGGAATTGGAATTATCCTACGCATAGTATCAGGCCATAGTCCAATAAAATTGGAAATCAGTGGCAAAAGAAACCACAAAAACTTCATAAACACATGGAAATTAAATAACACACTCCTGTACATTGAATCTTATGGGGAAATTTGATGTGGGTCATGACCGATTTGACTCATGGTGAGACTTGTGGGAAGAATTAAGTTCATGAATCAAGGCACCACTGTACCTGATGATCTCTTTGTTGAACAGGTAAGTGATGAATAGACAAAAATCAACAAGAAATGAATAAAAGCAATCAGAGTCCCAAATTTATTCTCTTGTCTAAGTTGGTGTTAAAATCTATTTCCTGTAGTGTTGTCCTATGTGGGTACAGTAGCTGCTGACCATATCAGAGGCGTAGTTCTGAAATCAGAAGGTCTTTAGACATCCTTTACCCTAACTTCATAGCATTCACCTCAATTTGAAGTTGTAAAATATAATAAGCACACACACACAAACATACATACATCCATTTGACATCTGTCTTCCCAAGTACATATGAAAATGAGGGCCATGGATGCCCAGTTCCCACTCCACTGTAAATAAATCTAGGTTCCACTTGTGGTATGTGTGCAGTGGATGAATTTCAGTGGCTACAATCACAAGATCAGGGATTATGGATAGCCAGTTCTAATGAGAAAGCCTTCTTGTTCTCACACTGCCTGGCTCCTGCTGAGATGGCTGTGGCTACACGGATGTTGTGCCCCTCTCCAGGATTGAGTGAGATGCTGGATGTCGAGAGCTCCCTGAGGCCCATCTGCCCTGTGCCTCTTGAAGACCTTTCTGGAGCTTCTTCCTCTTACTGCACACCAGAAACTGTGGGGCTTTGTACTTTCTCTGCCTGTTTTGGAGAGAGAGCACAGGCCTTCTGCTCTGATGTCTTCCTGCCCATCTTAGAGTTCTCTTCTAGCCCCTTACTGGACCAAACCTGTGGCAAATTAGCTACTTTCAAGGCTTAATTTTTTTTTTTTTTTACCTGCCTTTCAGCCTCTGTGCCATCCCTGGTCTGCAGAACCTCTCTCACTTGGGAGCAGGATGAGTGCTCGTCTCCGGGTTATGTGCTTCTCCAGATTCCTCTTAATTTTCCCTCTCCTTTGCAAACCCAAAAGCCAGGGGTCTGAGTTACATTTTCTGCAGTTACTCTCTTTTTCCTGAGGCAGGGTCTGCTGATGTTGGAATGGGGGAAAATGTGAAAGGATACACAAAAGTTTCGGGGAAAATAATTCATGGTTATTCTCTCAAAAATACCGTCTGCTCCATTATGCAAAAGGTGATCCAGTTTCAGGAGAGTGATATTAACTGTGATTATCCAAATTTCCAAAGCCATTCACCAGAGTTTGTCACTTTACCACTTGTTCTAGAAAGAAAGAAGCATACCACTTAGGAAGAACAGAAAGTTTGCAAAATGAGTGAGTCTCCAATGATGCCTGTCTTTGCTGTCATAAAGTTTCTCACGAGCAGTTGAGGCTCTGATAAATAAATATGTGTCATGTTATTTATGAGGGATGGCAGGCTAAGAGTCACTGAGCAAGTGACAAGCTGTCCTTGACTTGGTAAGCTCCCACGTTGTCTTTGGGTGATACGGATCTCATATTAAATGATGTGCTGTGAGAGCTTCTTCTGTCATTCAGTGACGTGATTTTAGGCAAAGAAGGTAGACTCTGTCTGCGTCAGCTAGAGATGATTCTAACAGATATCGCCTGTCTTAATAGCCCTAACTTCATCTGCTAAGTTGTGGCAAATGAGACTTTATGCTTTATCATCAGGCTGCCAGACAGGGCTCAGGTAACCACAGTGTATGTAAAATCTCATGTGCTATTGCACTACAGTTGGTGTTTGCAAGGAAAAGTAACTATCCTAAAGCTGTTTATAGCATTTGTTCCTTCACAGCAAGAGACTATTGGAAGTTTGTGTAAAGCTTTATATTGTCATGCTTAACCACTGTGACTTTTACAACTGCATGCTAGCTGGGGACAAGCAAATTACTGAGAAAGTACTGTGAAGATGTCATTAAGTGTTGCGTGCTGCTTTATAATCTAGAGAAGATACAGAAAAACACAGCTTTGCATGTCACTTGAGATTCCTTTGCCCATATTAATGGTCTGAGGTGCCACACTTAATAATGGGTCATATTAGCTACATTCTTTAGTCTTTCTATAGAATACTTACCAACCATGAGTGTCTCTACTTCATCTTTAGCAGGGGATTTTCAACACCTAACAAAACCAATATGAATGCACCTATTAGGGGAAGGAAACCAAATGTTTCAACTTCTTAAATTGCAGTCTTAGTTAAGACACCTGTAAATGGCAGTCCAGAACTCCAGACTGAGAGTCTCTGGGTGCAGAGCCACCTTTTCTTTTTTCTTCACATTTTATTTTTTCTGCTAGTACATGTTTGCAGTACACAATGACTACATTCAGCTTGGAGGAGAGGTATGTGTACACATCACATTTTAACTCTCCTTCCACCTCTTTTCTACTGCAGGGGACTTGCTGTTTGTGAAAGCGGCCGAAGAGTGCTTGCTGGTGATTGGCTTTTGGGGATATGGTGCATTCAGAATGAAAGCCAAGCGTGCACATTTAAAGGGAATAGGATGTTAAGGAACCCACATTTTTGAGAATAGAAACTTTTATTGATCAGGGAAACAAGTCAGCCATTACTCACTCAACACTTGAGCAGAATAAGTGCACTTTTAAAGTTTTCCTACTTATGAGCTTGATTTCTGGGACAGATTTCCTAATTTAGAATTTTAATGACTTTTTCTTTCTTTCTTTCTTTCTTTCTTTCTCCCTTTCATCATGTATTGTCACTGAGAAATGGGATGAGAAGAATTTCTGCACAGTGTATATTAACTACAATCTCAAGGTTTCTAAGCTGTGAATCTGACACAAGAAGCAAGTTCTACCTATAGTCTTATCTGAGGAAATGACTATTCTTCCACAATAGAACAGTTAGAAAGAAAGGTTTGTTTGAATTAATGAAAAGTTTACAATATAATCATGTTTATAGGAATAGTATTGAAGGGGAATTAAAATTTAACTAAAAGCCCACCATGAATGCCTGCTAAAACCAAGTGGACACACCCGGGCAAGGCTGATAACAGAATACTTCTTTCTGTGTGTGAATCCTGTCTTTATTGTCTTGTAACTGATGGCTCCTGATGTAATTTGAGACTGATGATGACCTTGTAGTGTAACCAGAGATGTTTAAACTCCCTTGGCAACCCGTGATGTCACTCAACTCTCCAATCATAATGCACCAAATCTGCTGCTGTACCTCCCACTTGCTCTCTCCTTAAAAGCCTCTGACCTTTTCAGAGCAATCCCAGCCAGCCCACTGGTGTAGTTGAATTGCTGTCTCTTTAACCTCCTCAGTGCTGTGTCTTCCTGTGTTCCATCTGTTTGGCCATAACAGTATGAGCTCACTTATCCAATGCAGCTGGAGCTGGTGTTTGGTTTCTGAGAAGAGTAAACAATTTTAAAATGAAATGACATAAAACATCAATTTAAAACACACCCTGGTACATTTTCTCCAATATTTTAAATATATAGCTCACATGTACTGTCCCCCGGGTAGAGCTCTCTTCAACTTTTTGAATAGACCACATCTATAATATATTATTACATTTCCAGACTTATCTTTGGTAGTGTGGAATGAGAATTTAGCAACATGAATTCAAAATGCTAGATTTTTACCTGTTTACTCAACTTTTTAGAATTGTCTTATAAATTACCTGACAATTGTTTTTACAAGTTGTCCTTATCGAGTTTTTTGGTAAGTGCTTGACTTTATTTTCCAAACACAGATAACTGGTGCTTATCCTTCATCAGTTTCTATCATATGTAAGTCACAAATTTATGATCATGAGTACAATTGGTATATACAGATCTGAGTATAAACCTAGTGATTTTGGTGAGCACAAATCTTGGTGGGAAGGGGAAAAGTTGGGTGTGCTGAGAGCGCACCTGCCATGGGCACTGCTTATGGGAAGCCAGCGTCTGTTACACAAGACTAGGGAACAAAGGCTAATCTGAGAGTAGTTTAATAGACTTCTAATTAAGAAAGTTTCTACTAACAATACATCTTAATATACATAGACAGTAACTCTTAACTTATTTTTGCAAAATGTTTTCTAGCACAGAACCTGCAGAACTTGCCTTAATCATCAACCAAAGCTCACTTATAATCAGCAGAATCTGTCTGCACACATAATTGGCGTTCTAAAGTGCTTTCCCCCGGCAATCTAGTTTACACTGTGGTGCTGTAATTGGTTTGTTCATCAGACTGTTTTTTCTTAGATGGAAAGTGATAATGTTTTCCTCCACTCCTCACTGAGCAATCACAAGTTTTAAATTAACAATTTGGAGATTTAATGAACACTTTTCTTTATAGACGATAGAGATCCTACATCCCTCTATCAATATTTTCAGTTAAAATTTCTTTTTTTGAAACACTGGTAGCAATAAAGCATAATATTGAAATGAAAATTTAAAGAAGAAAATAAATAGGTATTATTCCTACTATACAGATTTGGAAAATTTTAGATCTGAGTGAGTGAAGTGTGTGTATGTGTTTATACAATAGAGTTAGAGAGACACATAATGAGGCAAAGAGACGAGACAGAAAGAAAGAGATGATAGGCAAAGAGAAAATGACACACAGAGAGGTAGTTTCAGATTTTACACACGTATATGGAAAATTTATATATGTGTGTGTGTATGTATGTGTATTTAAGAGAGACACAGATAGACAGTGAAATAGAAAACCAGAGATAAAAAGAAGAAAGTAGGACAGAAATAAAATATACAGAGAAAAAGAATCAGACATCATGAGAGACAGCACATTCAAGGAGAAAGAAGACCAGCCACCCCAGCAGTTTTGCTCAGTTGGCTTCACATCTGCCCTCTACACAACTGTAAAATGCACAGGTGTGGAACGCACAGGCCTTGGGGAGCCCACATCATTGAAAGAGACAAGGAAGCAGCCCAGGGCCCCTAAGCAGACACAGACAGTATGAGTAGTTCATGTCCTAGGTATTAATTTGGTGGCTGTGTACCACTTGCCTCATGTGTGTTAAATGTGGTTTTCAACTCTGAATATGTTTAAAATCTTTTGGCTGCAGAAAGGTACTGAAGGAAATCTCTGTTGGAGGGCTAAATCCAAATGAAACTGTACAGGCCAACTTGGAAGCCCAGCTCCTATCCACGCTGGACCATCCAGCCATTGTCAAGTTCTATGCAAGCTTCGTGGAACAAGATAACTTCTGCATTATCACAGAGTACTGTGAGGTAAGACTCTTTCTTTCCCTCGGAAATCTTAGTAAAGTTCTTTTGTGCTGGATGGGGTGGCACATACTTGTAATCTCAGCTACTCCAGAGACAAAGGCAAGCAGGGTCAAAAAGGTCAAGTCTGAGGACATAGCTCAGGGGTACAGCATGTGCCAGGCTCAGGTTTCAACCTCCAGAACCACAAAAACAAAAATAAAAAGATCTTGCATAGTAAAAAGCCTTATATAAAAAGACATCTCGAAAGTTCAATTACCAAAGTACAAATTGAACTATAAAGACCCAGGATTGCATGTCTTGCAGCTAGGAATGATCATCTCTCTGTACTTGACAAAACTCATTTCTAATAGTTTTCTCCCTTTGGCAAACTCAGTCAGACTGAATATATTTTAAGGAGGAATTTCTACATGAGAACGCCCAAACACCCTACAGTAGTCCAAAGATTAGATGGACATTTGAGTACCCTAACAGAGGCTACACAGAGCAGAGGTAAGTCTTCTAAGTTTTGGATCCTAGTTGTATGTTTTATTTCCGTGGTGGAAGTTTGAAAATAAAAATCTGGCTTGTTTTCCCTACAGAAACTCTTTATATTCATTGATTTGTAATTTACAACTCAAAGTATTTGCAGTTTTCTTTCCTACTCTCTGTTCTCTTCAGGTAAGAACTTTGTATTTTACTGAATTCCAACTGAGCATGAATTTGCTTGGAAAGGTTCAAAAGGGGAAAATTGACAATGTATAGATGTGGAATAGTTTTGTGTATCTACTCCTGAGAGGGAAAGTAGAGGGACACACCAGAAGTGAGGTCAGGCAAAGAATACTTGCTCAAAAAATGTCTCCTAGAACATTCTGGAAAGTAGGGTTACTCAGATGCTCCTTGGGAGAATTTGGAAGTATTTAGAATAAATGCAGTCAGCTTATCACTTGGGCCTTTCTGGAACTCTAAAGAAATAATTTTAAAAAGGAAGAAGTCATTCTTTAAGGTAGAATGCAGGCTTATTTGGATCAGAAACTTTGGATACCAGATACAACTCAAGAATCCTGCATGTTTGAGAGGCATGAAAGAGGAGGCAGGAGAGGTAGAAGAAAAATTACACTCAGAAGTGGAGACAGCACCAAATCAGACCTTGCCTGCTTTATACATTAGCTGTGTATCACCCAACATGAAACCAATAGCTAAGTTTATGTGAATGAGTTTGAAATATTCCAAATCTTGACAGTTCCCTTGTTGAGCAGCCTACTGAGCTCAGGTTTTTTTTTTTTTAGGTACTAGGACTCGAACTCAGGAGCTCATGCTTGCCAGGCAGGCGCTGCACCACTGAGCTGTATCCCCAGCCCCTGAACTCAGTTTTGCTGTGTGTTTCTTTATCCAGATCTTGTCTTTCCTCTGCTTGGAGGAAAGTGGAGGGAAAAAAAGACCTAGGTCACTTGAATATCTACCTTTCCTTTAACCAGTGAATCGTTGAGAAAATCAGTAAGACGGCGAGATGTGTAGAGAGGTGGTATTGAACAACTGCTCTGGCAAATAGTTCACTAGTCCCTGCAAAACTACAGATATTTGCATATATATGATCCACTTGCTATAATTTAATCATTTTACTTCTTTAGTGGCATTAATAAACCGTCTTATCTCAGAAATAACTGACCCTTACTGCTTATGATGGTGAATTTTACCACTACCATTGCTTTGGCATATCAACATTTTCAGACTCTTTCTTGATCTTAAAATATTTTAAACTTCAGTTACTTTTGCTCAACAGAGCTTCCTGTGATGATGGAAATGGTGTATACTTGTGTTATCTGGTGCAGTAATGGCTAGTCACACATGGCTTTTTAGTGCTAGAGGTTTTGTTAGTACAATTTCAGAGAGAGATATTAAATTTTATTTAATATTAATTAACTTAAATTTAAATAATTCTGTGTAGCTAGTGGCTACCATATTGGACAGGCCTAGATGATATACTATAACTTTATTTCTTTGTATTAATTTTTATATTCTTCAATTTTAATGTAATTTTAAACTACCAGACAAGTTATGAGAATAGCAACAAACCTTCATGTACCTCATCCAAAGTCCCTGGTCCAAGTGTTGTATTTTTCCATTTTCACTTTATCATTCTATTTATCTTGTCTTGTCTTATCTGCCCGATTCTCATACCCACCTAATTTTCTTCCTGAGCCATTTGACAATCAATCATTTAGTTGTAGTTTGGATCTTGAATCTGCACCCAGTGACCCATGTGGTTGCCAGTTTGTGAAGCAACAGTGAGGAGTAGAACGGGAGGCAGGACCTAGTGGGAGGAAGTCAGGCCACTGGGGAGTACTTTCATGGGCATAGGGATGCAGATCTCCTCCCCTTTCTCTTTGCTTCTCAGCTTTATCATGTGCTCCCAGCCATGACATTCTACCTGGCTGTAGGCTCAAAAGCAATGGCAGCAGTTGATCAGGGACTCAAATCCGTAAAACTTCAAAACAAAGTAACCTTTGATCCTTCCAAGTTGATTTTTGAGTCATTTTGCCACTGCAGTAGAAAGCTGACCATCACAGAGTGTAGACACGCTGCCCCTTTATCCCAAATACCACTGTGTCTTCCAAGGCCACAGACTTTCTCTTAATATAACCAACCACAGTACAGCGATAAATACTCGGGAGATTAACACCGATATAATGTGAATGTGTAACCTGGTCATTTGGAGAGTGAAACTCCCGACTGCCATCATCAGCATCCCCTGGGAACTTGCTAGAAACACAGAATTTTTGTCCTCCAGGCCAGCCATCCAAAGCCAGGAATCGTGAGGGTGGCTTTCAGCCATCTGTGTTTTGATAGACCTACCTGGTGAGTTGGAAACAAGCTAAAGTTTGAGAACCATCCAGGTAATTCCCAGTCTATTTAAATTCAGCCTCTTGGTCCTTAGAAAGGATATTTCTAAAAAAATGTATGTTGTACAGGGTCCTGTCTGGGGTCAGTTGCATTAATGTTTAAATGGTGCTGGTTTCCATGGACTGCACTTCTGTCCTAGGAGAAGACATTGCTGTGACTAGGGGCTGCGTGTGGGGATGGCTAGGGCCTGCCAGTGCCCTTTGCAGCCCTGGGCTGTTAGACTGCTGTGACTTCTCAACTCCTGAGGAAGGGTGTGCGCAGGTTGTCCTGTTCTTATTAACAGAGACATTTCTCTTCTTCACACACAAATTTACTCTTAACTCACAAAAGGCTTTCATTGTTATTCTCTTTTTGCTAAGGTAAAATAGTAATGTAGGAAATGCAGGTGAAGTAGCTGATCTCTTTATTGCCAAGATCCCTCTTCTGTAATTAGCCCTTTCAAGACTGAAATATAGCCAGTGTGGTGGCACACCTCTGAAATCCCAGCAACTAAGAGACCAAGGCAGGAGGCACTTCATCAGTTTGAGGCTAGCCTGGACTACATGGTGAGCTCAAAGCCAGCCTGGAATACACAATGAGACCCTCTCTTTGAAAAACAAAGACTGACATACAGATCGATATCTACCCTTCAACCCTTTGGACACAGCACCACAGATCATGAGCGGAAGAAAGCAAGCAGCCAAACTCTCACAACTCATCAAGATTTAATCAAATCATTGTTGAGTAATAGTTCCAAACTACCAAAATGGCAGAATATTTCAGACAGCGGCTTCCATACCAGGAAGAAGTGGAAATGCTGTCTCTGGTCCTTTCTTCATCCTTTCCACCCCTTCACCTTTGCTTAGCCATTTCCTTTGCCAGTGCCCTTCCTTTTGGCCCCACATCTTCAAATCCCATTCAGCTTCCTAGGCCCAGTTTAAATTCCCTAATCTAAGGCTCCAATAACCTCCTAGGGGAAATCGATTTCCATGCCCATATCCTCTACTCTCATAGCATTTTTATCTGGCATGGTACTCAACAGAGCACATATCATATAAATCATCTCACACACAGCATATGGGACTGATCTTTTCCTGACTCACCCCTCTGTTACATCAGGGGCCCGCACAAGGGAGTTAGCACTCATGACCTTCCTTGCTTTGCATTCTTTACCATGTTTCAGTTGCCTCCACCTCTGGATTGTGTCAGACATTAATAATGAAAGATAAAATGTTGGATCCTTCTAGTATGTGTCAAAAGTATTCTGTGCTGCTGTATTTTGCTAGTACATCTAACAGTATCCTACACTAGAGGCCTGTGAAATACTATCTAAGGGCCATCTATCTGGGTGAGGATGAGGTATCCCAAGAATCCTGGGCACTATGGTGGAAGACATAGTAGAGATTAGGTGAGGTCACTTATCTTCAGTAGAGAGGGAGCAGTGGTGGAGATGGTATAAGCTATCAGCGGAAAAAGCAGTAAAGATTGCACATGTCCAATCTAGGAGATATTAATGTAGCTAAACAATATCTAGGAGATATTAATGTAGCTAAACAAAAACCGTATCAGTCCAATAGTAGATCTGAGCCATGGCTGCACATTAGAACCATCCGCAGAGCGTCCCAAAGTCCTTAGGCCTGGAGGCCACCTCTGGAACATCTGATTTAATTACTCTAAGGAATGTTTTAGTCAACATTGCTTTTAAAACTCTTCTAGCGACCAACATGCAGCCAGGGAACTGCAAAATGGAGGGAATGATCAGTGTGGAATCTATCAGATATGAGTCATAATGGAAAAGCAAAGATGAGGCCCAGATCTGAGAAGAGAAAAGTCTGGCCAAATTGTGGACATAGTTTTATGACCAAGTGCCTAGCTTGTTGCTGTCACTCATGAAAATCACCCAAATCATTTTCCTTCTCCCTGAGCAACCCCTGGTTCCAGTTCAGCTTTCCATGTGTGCCTTTTCTGACAGAACAAATTACACTCCCTAACTCCATATTGGCTCCCTGTTGCCCTGGCAATTCCTGTTCTCAGTGTACATGAACAAATTGGTATTCTGGATTATTTATTGGTTCCTTCTGAGCTTGATGTTCACAAAAGCTGTAGTAAGCACGGGTGTTTCCAAAAGCCATTCCTGATTCTCAATTCTGTGTCAGACATGTTTTCCAGACAGGGCCGGGGCAGCAGAGATAATATATTTGTTGAATGAGCTTGTCTTGTAGGTTAAGGGCTAAAGTATAAAGGGGCTTGTGGCACTAAGGGAAAGGGGATAGTGAAAGTGCTTTTGGAGCTAATAACGGAGAGAAATGGCTTCTGCCTGAAGGAACTACGGAAGGGCTGGCCCATTATATTTGAATCTTGGTGACCTCGAAGGGCTTTTGATGAGGACTAGTGAGTTATTGTACGGCAGAATGTCTGTCAGTTTGGGATTTTTCTAATGCTGTCTCATGACTAGATCAGGCTCCATCTTCAGAGGAGAATTGTGCTCTTCTCGGTGCGCCAGATCAGTGGGCACAGGGTGTGCGGTGCATCTTATTACTGTGATGCTAACTTTGATCACTTGGTTAAGGATCTGTTGTCTGGATTTCTCCACAGTTATTATTTGCCCTATCTAATTCATAAATATCTCGGGGGAAGGTACTTTGAGGTTACGCTAATATTCTGCTTCCCCTTAAAGCTTCACTTACTGAGTTTAGCATCTTTCTATGGAAGCTGCCTGCAGTTATTTTTTATTCTGGTTATATATTTGCTTAATTGTGATTATATATTTCTCTTACTTTTATATTTACTAATTAAGGTTTCCCCTTAAGGAAGAGCTATTTCTTATCCTTCCTTTATGTATTTATTCAATTATTTCTTTACATCAGGACGGACTCATGCATATTTAGGGGTTATCGCTCTGGCTGTGATTTGCTTTATTTGTCAGGTTGCTCCGACTGTGGCTGTTGTGGCTCGTCTATCTTTTCAGCGTGCCCCACTTGCTCCTTTTTTGAAGAGAAGTGAATTCTTGTTTGTTAATTCTGTTTATAGGTGAAACAGGATCCAAGAAAGGTAGAATGATTTTCTGACCATCATATGAACTGGATATTGTTGAATTTTGTTCAAGGGAGGGGCAGAGTTACTGGGGAAGCCTCTTCTTTTCTTGGCTTATTTTCACTTATGTTCTCTGTTTTTATATATTTGTGTTTCTGAATAACAATATATATCACAAAAGAGTGACTGCGACAGCTTTGCTCCTAGTAGGTGCTCAGTAATAGAAGTTATTGTCACAATATCTCATTATTTCAGTGTTACTCTCTCCACATCTTTCCAGCTGTTTTCTGTATGGCAAGCTAATTTTTATCTCTGAGCTTTTGGCTTGTAGCCCTTATAGGATTCGTGCCAAGACAAAGAAACATGCAAATTCTTAAACAGTGATGGATCTGAAAGCAAAATTTGAGAAATATTTTCCAAGGGTCTGCTTACAGTATAAAAAGAAAATTTGAAAAATTTCTCTTATGCTTCTTATTTTTGCAAAATGTTGAAACAAACTAAGTGGGTTAACTTTACAATTCTGAAATTCTTTTTTTTTTTTTTTTTTTTTTTTTGGCGGTACTGGGGATTGAACTCAGGACCTTGCGCCTGCTAGGCAGGCGCTTATTCCACTGAGCTATATCCCCAGCCCTACAATTCTGAAATTCTAATGGATGTCAGTAAATGAACAGGTAGGTTTGGCAATAACATGTAGCTGTCTGGCTTACTAGCTCCCAGGGATCCTTACAGAACTTTGTATTGTGTCCATCAGGTCTAGCATTAGAGATGAATTCTTTTCTGTCCTTTAGACTACTGCTCATAGTTCTGAAGCTCTTTTGGGGACCACCACTACTCAAATTGGTTGTTGATGGGTGAGGGACATGCCTAAGATGTTGACACCTTCACATTGACTGATGCCCACCTTGCTGGTGTGAGCTCCCATCAGACATGAATACACTGGCCTGACCACACAGTGTCCTGCATCGCTGGAATTGCTGCTGACTGAGGCAGCCATGTCCAGGGAGCTGGATCACATCTGGGCTTTTGAGTTTTCCAGAGCATATCCATTCAGGTGTGGGTAGGCCTCCCTGAATTTGTGCTGTGCCAATTCTATGGGTCTAGTCTATTCAGTGTGTGAAGATTCTAAATAATATGAGTGTCCTATGTTTTTATATCACCTAAAGTGATCCATTCATGATTTTTATAGTATTGAAATTAATCATTTCTTTTTTCATCTTCTGTCTTTGTTTAAACTCTGAAATATTTTTACCTTTAAACAACAAAAGATTAAAAAGCACTACCACTTATTTTTGCTTAATAAGATTGTTAATATAATACTTGAAAAGCAAAACTAATCTCATTTGAAAGAAATACATTGCTGGGTGTGGTGGCGCATACCTGTAATCAGAGTACTCCTTGGGTATCTTAGCAAGATCCTGTCTCAGAATAAGAAAAAATAGCTAAGGATGAAGCTCTGTGTTCCTTCGGTTCAGTCCCCACTATCACACACACACACACACACAATGAAACACACTAACATAAAGCAATCCATCACTCAATAAAATTTATGACATTTGGGATATAGCTTTAGTTGACATATGAATTTATACAAATATAAATGTTAAAAATAGCATCAGAATAATTCTAGCTTCCAATAATTTTTTCAGTTATTTAAAAAAAAGCCTAGTGCTTAATAGATGAAAACATTATTTTGTGTCACTTCTAAGATAAAACTAAGTTCTGGCATTTTATTTTTATTCATGTACATTTAACTCAGTGAAAGAATACTAACTGCAAGAATTTGAAAAAGAACTAGAGGTTAAACTCAGAGGTGCTCCTTTGTATTATTGGACATATGTACCATGATAGTATATGACAATTTTAACTACTTAAAATCAGTATTTTCTTATTTTACTTTAAAGAATATAATGTGGCTTGACATTTTCCTACAGTTTGTGTCATCCATTGCAGTGAACTTTCAAAATCCAAAGGAAATATCCTCAGGGTTCCCACAAAAGTGGTAAAGAATTGCCTTCCCTTTTCTCCCTCTCAATTAATTGCTGTTCTCCTAAGTGGTATCACAAGCCTTTAAAAACATGTCATTTTTAGATGATTCTTATTTAACCTTGCATTTTCTGAGTATATCTTTTGGCTTTGGAATTATTCAAACTACTGGACAAGATGTTTTCATTGATGGTCTAAATACTAAGGTTATAGTGCATTAATTGTCTAACACTCTTCAAAGTATGGTCATGGAACACCTCCTGAGTTGCTCAGGATGCTTGTTAAAAATATATATTACATGCAAAGCAGCAACTATTGGTGGTTTGTTGTTGTTGTTGTTGTTGTTGTTGTTTGCCTGTTTTGTTTTCTGTCTTTGGATGTTTGGTTTTTGTGTTTTTCTGTTGTTGAGAGGATTAATGGTCTGACCAATTTTGCATGTCTGTATATGGGTTCATATATTTACACTTCGAAGATATCAATGGATAAAGCAATAACCAGTGTTGAGACTATGTCACCTTGTCTATAGATCAGTTGTGATTGTACTATTTTTTATGCTAATTGGTGTCTGTTTGTTAATATATTTTTGTACTTTTATTTTTTAAAAAAATAAAATAAAATAAACAGAACAGTGAAAAAAAATATATATTACTTTAAAAACACAAGTAACAACAACAACAAAGTCCTTGGCACTATCCAAATTTACTTAATCAGAGTCCCTATTGATTTGGTCTGGGAATATGCATTTTAAACAAGAAACTGATAATTCTGATACACACTACAATTTGAGGTTTACTGGAAGGATATTTGTTTTGAAAGAGATGTGGTAGAGTGTGAAGGAACGGCATTCTGAGATGTCAAGCCAGAGAATTAATAAGGAGTAGCTTTTTGATTTTAAAATGAAGTAGAGCAAATTGACTTTTCAAGCTCCTTCTAGCCTTAAAATGCAGCGATTATGTTGTCCTTTGTGTATTCTTTTATCAGTTCAGTTTTGTTGTATTCAGCCTTCTGAGAATGCTCTGCTTTTGTCTTTTAAACTGATTCTAAGTACTTTTATTAACTTTTAAAATGGATTAATTGTAAAGTTCTTTAACATTTAAAACTTTTTAATGCCAACCCAAGATAAGGTTTAAAATGTTAAGTTGTTCTTTGGGTTTTCAAGGTCTCAGTAATTCAAAGTCCATCTGATGTTGGCTAACTGGCATGTGGGAAGGAGGAGATACCATTAATCTACCAAATGGCACTTTGGGCTACAAATTTTCAAAACCTTAGAAGTCATCATCAAGGCCTTTATTATGGGTGCTATTAGTGAAGGAAATAATTTTGTGTTGGCAATATAGGAGTGAGGGCAACATTAATATTGGTTCAAGTTCAAGTCAGTATTCTTTTATTGGAGGACTTTTTCAAAGACAAATTTAAGAGAACAAAATGAATTTACATATACTGTAATAAGAACTTCTTAAACTGAGATGTGACATTTCATAAAAAACTTTGTACTAGTTTAGAAAAAGAAAGTAATAAATGCTTTTCATATCATTCGGTTAAAATCAGACTGCTTCACAAAAATATCTTTGTTATAGCAAATAATAATTTGTTGTATCTTAATCTGTGAATGATTTATCAACCTTAATTAAATCCTTGGAAATTAATCCACAGAATGTTTATTAAAGAACATAGTAAATCAAAACAAATACTTTTTTCTTGGAGAGAAACACACCAAATGAAAATCATAGGAGCCCAGTGCTCTGATTAATTTATTCTTTAGTGTCTCGTCTTTCTCTGGACTGAACAGTCCTCCACTTAATCATGTCTTCCTACAGTTCTGACCCAGAAGGCAAGAGGGAGTTCGTGTGTTTCCTTTGGACATTTCACTCTGAAGCTGATAATTCTATCGGGTCTATTATTCCATTCTTTTGGTTAATTATTGAGGACCCCATTCATTTTTCCTTAATGATCTAAATATATATTCATATAGTTATAAGAAACTGTACATCTAATATCAATGCAAGAAAGAGGCACACAAGAGAGTGAGAAGAGGTGATGGACAGAGCAACAGTACCTGTCACCAGGCAGTGTGCTGTCACCGAAGACTACTCACAGGAAGCAGTTCTGCCTGCTTGCAAAGAAGGCAATACAGCAGCTGCTGTGAAAAGTAAAGAATTTCATATTTCCTCAAATAACACAGTTTACAAATGACATTGGAAAGTAAAGCCCTGGATTGCACTTGGGGATACATTCCTAAAAGGGATGCTATTTTAATGCAGAGACAAATTTCACTATCACTGAAATTGAGGTAGACAGTGGTATGTGAAGACTGCAGTCACAGAGACAACCGTGCCTATGAATGGCCTGCACGCAGTGATGCACATCAGCTGCTGGAAGAAGCTAGCAGGCGGCTGCACTGAGATTTCTTTATGGCTTAAGTTTTTTCTCTCTTTTCCCTTCTCTCCTTTCTTCCGTCCTCCTCCTCCTCGGAAGCTATTCGGGATGGAAGTGGCAACATGTTCATTATTATTATTCTGCTACTGGGGAAGTTTTACCACATAAAGTTTCTACTTTATTTCGTATAAAAGAAAGATTTTCTAGATTTCTCTTGAATGGGAAAGTGAATCTGGGGCTAGAAACACACACGCACTGCCTTTTCCATGAAAAGCATCCATGTATACCTCACAGGATCTTATGATCTATTGTAAAAACATGTTTTGCATAACATATATACATTATAATAATATAGCTTATCCAAGCCAATAGAATTCTGATTCAACTCTAGGATTGAAAGATGAAGATATATGGCAAGTTTGGAGAATGAGAAGGAAATACAGTCTTTTGACTAAGGAGTCAAATATTCAATTCATTATATTTTTAAATTTCCACAAATTTTGATCTCCTAGGTCCAGAAAATCCAGCAGAAAACTCCTTTGAGCTAGGCTGCCAGTGAATGATATACTTTTGACTTGTTATGTTCCTTATGGAAGGAGAAAAATGCTAAGCAAATATTTGCACTTTACACAGAAAAAATAAAAAATGCATTACAAGGGAGTCACTTGACCTCATGTTGTTTGATTACAAGTGCTTTCTTTTTGGACTGTCACATTGCCTGTAAATGCTTTTCCTCTGCATCTAAGGAGAACTCTGCCATAAACAGTCTGTGCATACCTTCATGTTTTCCTCGGTGCTTCCTATGGTCATGGCAAGATCCCTCCCATTCTTCAAGGGACCAATGTTCTACATCTTGTAAAAGCCAAACTCAGTTGCATTTATCCTATCTTCTTCTTCAGAGAACACTTCTCAAATTATCTGTATGTTTTCAGTTGCTTAAGTTACAAGGGATTGTGTATTTATACAATATATATGGGAGTTCTCGGTGAGAACTTAACATTGTTTTCATTTCTATGGTAAAGAACCTTACTACAACCATAGTAGAAATGTTATTACACCAGAGACCACCATGAAACTTAAGATATTTATCATTTGGACTATGGTTAGTTTTTGATGTTAAAAATAAAATTATTTTTTTACCTCTCACCTGTGAGTGACAGGACAAAGCCTGACTAAATGCTTAAAGGGTGTGTTTGGGACCTTGTGTAGATCAACAGTTGTATTCCTAAAAGTTTTGCTATAATTAGAGAAAAGGAGAACTAGTCTTCCCAAGACACGTGGTAGTCAGGGCACATCAAATGCAAAGGAATCTGTAAGTTTCCATCAGTGCTAAGCGCACTGTGGAAGCAACAATTCAGTTTCACCAAAATATGATTACATCAAATGAATATCACTGGTTTTAATTTTATTGTGTTATATTTTTAACATGTATACATGTTAGGGTTCCATTTAGACTTTTATAGTTTATATGCATACATTTTTAGGTAATAATAAAAATAATTTTGGTTGGAGTTGTGTGCATTAACTTATCTTCTTTAGAAGGGGTTGCCCTTGAGAGATGTGAAAGACAAACAGCCAGATATTTAAAGCAGTGAAAAGAGATTCTACTCAGTAACATCTAATAATAGGGTTATCAGTTGAGCTCCATTCCAATTTGTGCAGAGCTGACTGGCTGTTTGGGAAGGACAGGCCTGGGGTGGTGGGGGCAGCAGAGTCAGGGAAGTGAAAAATTACAAAAATTGGGAATAGAAGTTGATCCATGTGAAACCCATTGGATTTGTGACTAGTGCTTATCAAAATTAGACTTCTGTCAAAATTAGACGAAATCAGGCAAGGAGACAAGGGCCCTGTCTTCTGCTGTTGGCTGGAATAGTAAATTGTTCTTCTTCCCCTCTTCCCCCTCCTTGTCTTTCTCCTCCTCCTCTTCTTCCTCCTCTTGTGGTACTGTGGGTTGAACCCAGGGCATTCATGCTGAGCTACTTCTCCAGACTTTTTATTTATTTATTTTTTATTTTGAGACAGGGTCTCACTGAGTTGCTAAATTTTCCAGCCTGGGCTGAACTTTTGATCCCCTTGCCTCAGCCTCTTTGAGTGTTGGAATTACAGACATTAGCCACCATGTCCACCTATAAAAATTAAATTCTTCTGGCAGCTTTGCATTTTCTTGGGCAAGTGCTCTAAGGATGAGGGTTCCATCACTTTAGGAATGGGGGCGGGAGCTTCTGGTGACTATGTCACTGTTAGTTCAAGTCTCTAGAGGTCATAGTTGAGGCCTAGTTGAGAAGAGGGTTCAGAGTAGCCTAACTAAGGTTTGGCTGAGGAGAGGCTCGTCAGTGACAGTCACAGAGTAGTAATGACACTCACTTTCACTCTGCATTCACTGCTGTTAGGAGAGCTTGACTTTAAAAATCTTCATTGAATAAAATATGAAAGATTATGCTATCTCATTTCAGGGCCGTGATCTGGACTATAAAATTCAGGAATATAAAGAGGCTGGGAAAATCTTTACAGAAAATCAAATAATGGAATGGTTTATCCAGCTGTTGCTAGGAGTTGACTACATGCATGGGAGGTATGTTCATTTGCTATTTGGGACAGGGCATGTTTTTAACAGTCATCTTTAAATTTGAAAAATGATTTTTTGGGTCAGTTTGAAATAAAAAAAGGTGACAGGTAAATAGCTATTGTTATACATCTATTTTGTTTGTTTGTTTTGCTTGAGGAAACTGTTACAGTATTAAGTCCGGAGAATTTACTTGCATAATTTTTTTATTGTTCTAGAAGTCAAATTGTTTCTGAATATAACAGCTATTTGTATTGAGTGACATCCCTTATATCTGATCTTCTGCTCTGAAGTACAATGATTTTCTAGTCACTTTAGCAGATGATGAATTTATTGTATCTTATAGCAGCCTTAATTATATGGTAAATATCTTAGTATGCCACAGAGGAGTTCTGCGGTCACCTGGGAATGTGTCAGTACGTGGTTAGCTGGGTTCCCATCCCAAGGTGAGCTGAAATAATTGAGGTAGAAGATATTCTTTGGCATCATACAGATAAATTTTCAGACAAAAATCAATTCTGATATAAAAATATCTGTTAAAAGAAGGTCAACATATGTTTTATGAATTTCAGTTTTATATAATTTTTGTTTGTAATCTCTGCCTCAACAATACATTTAAAAACATTTTATGATTTCTCTATGGGTCAAAAAGAAGAAGCTTTAGATGTTAACTGTTTTATTGACCTGTAAAACGATGTGAATACATTTGAAATGATGGACATTCACAGACAAAGGAGGTAGCTCTTTTATTGAGAATGGGCATTACGTGTGGTGATATTCTTCTGGAACAAAAGTGATTATTTATAGAATACAGCAATATTTGTCTCTTCATGGATATAACATCACTTAAATATTCTATCTGTGGTTTCTGATTGTAAAAAGTAATCAGGTTATCCGGAAATTCATCATGTGTGTTCTGAAACTCTTGACCATATAGATAACTACTGGTTAGTTGACAACTCATAACAAGCTTTGGAATGATGTCAGCCTATCATAAGAGACGATGAAGGAATATCAAATAATCTTTTAATAAATTACCCAAAGTTGCTGATTGTAAGGCTTCCCTGTACATAAATTTATGTTGGTATTTCTTTCATTTTATTTACTACTTTCTGGAATACTGTCAGCTTATTATATAAGGAAAACAACTCAAAATTGCATAAAGTTGTCAACTATGGGATTCTGTGCACAAAATATAAAACTGAAATATTTTTGATGTTCTTGAGATTACTTAGTGATTATTAAAATAAAATCAATAAATTTAAAATGAACTTCAAAAGGAGGATTTTGATTTTTAGAACTCCTTTAACATTCAAAGAAAATCATTAAATAGTGCTAAATATTTGGATGTTTGCAGTTTTGTGGCTCTGAAATACTGTCCTTCATGATTCAGATAACAAATGATGGTGCCTCTTATTTGTTATGTTATTATATCCAACTACTGTAAAATTTTTATATAGAGAGAGGGAAATATAAATTTTATATTTAGGTTCATTCATTTATTCGCTAAAATTAATAGATCAAAAATCAGTACTAACCTCAGAGAATTATTAGTAGACTAGCAGAGATAACTCATACTCATGTAGCTATAAACTTAGTGAACATATAAAATCCAGTATCTCCACTTTCTTGGATCAGCTGTTCAACCCTTGTGAGTCTTTGTTTTCTTAACTATAAAATAAGGCTTTCCCTGTTTACTTCATAGAACTATATGGAATATGCATTAAGAGGTCATAGATTTAGAAAGTTTATAGACTGTTAAATTCTATGCAATGTTTATGATTATAACTCAACATAGAAATGAGGGAATAGCTATCAGATAGGTTGAAAATAAGTATTGGCAAGAGTGGTAAGCACTTGAAATTTTATTACATTGTTCATAGGATGTATGCGTAGTTTTGTAATCTCTCTGGAAAAATATTTAATAGCACCAACTAAGCTAGGCAACAAATATACAATGACCCAGTCATTCTATTACAAGAGTAGAAATGCATGCTGATGTCCAACAACAGTTGCACAGAAACGTCTATATTAGCCTTACTTGGACTAGTCAATGCACTATAGAGTCTTCAACTACTGTGGAATGGTTAAATGTGAGCTGGTTACACAGTGGAGTCCAGTGTTAGCCTGTAATGAGACAAAAACATACAACTGATATGCATGATTTAGCTGAACCTCTGGATACAATGCTGGACGAAAGAAGCCTCATACAAAGAAGTGCATACTGTTGTGTGACTGTGTGAAGCTTAAAACTAGTCTAGGGGTCCTGCGTTTGGGCCGCAGCTCGGTTCAAATCGCGTACAGCTGAGAGAGCAAGGGCGGAGGGAAGAACGGCTTCAGCTCCTGAACCTGACCGGCTCAGAGGCGTCTGTAACCAGGATTTGTTGGAGGCATCGGAGCAGAGGAAACTCAGAGAACGCGCTACAGGGACAGACTGCGCCAAACTGGGCAGCGTTCCGGGATCCCGCTCAGAACCCCACCCCCACAGCCGGCGCTGCGCGAACTGGAGCAACAGCGATCGGGGGGATTTCTGAGTCAGGAAAAAGCTCAATCCAGGGAGAAACATCTGAACGGCATTCCCGTCTACACGATCACAGGGTGAGTTAAGTGCATGCTCTAACCGGTTTTTCCTGAATCGGGAAGAAGCTCAGCCCAGCGAGAGACATCAAAGCAGCTTGAAGGTCTGCAGGATCTCCCGGGTGGGAAGACCTAGCTAGGCGCACCAACGGGATTTGTGAGGGGGGAAGGAGCTCCACCCAGGGAGGAACACCTGAGTGGCCTGTCTGCAAGAATCCTGGGATGGCGAGCTGTTTATTTGCCCCGGCCAGGTTTTGGGGTAGGGAGTAGAAGTGGAAATCTCAGCAGACAGCTTAAGGGACATTCTCCCAAAGAGAAGGAATCATTGGAGCAGCCTCTGCAGCAGACCTTTGCCTGCTGAAATGCCTGTGGAATTTATAGCTCCACATTTTGAATCTGATACCCAAAAATGGGAAAACAGAGGGACAAAACGCAGTCTCAAAACTCAACCCCACCCAGAACAAGTTTTGAATGTGAAGATACAGGGGAACCAGGAAGCCTCATAACTTCAAGTTATGAAATGATGGCATCCGAAATAAAACAACTCCAACAGGCCATGAAAGAGCTTAAAGCAGAAATAACCCACATACCGGCAATGATTTCTCAGACAAAAAATGAGCTGAAAACAATGATGGAAGAAATGTTCCATTCACACAGACAAGAAATAGACAAAATACTAGAAGAAAATAGGAAACAAATGGAAACGTTACAAGAGCAATTTAGGAATGAATTACCAATAATGAAACAGGTCCAAAGGGAATGCCAGGATTTGAAAACTAACGCTGAAAGCATGCAAAACTGTTTAAATGAAACCGAAGATAGAATTTCAGAACTTGAGGACAGCATGGCAGCTTATGAGCGTGAAAGGAAGAATCTCGTGATATCATCAAAGACACAAGAAAAGTCAATCCAACAGCTGCAAGATGAGGCAAAACGTAACAATATCCGAATTAGAGGAGTGTGTGAAACAGCAGGAGATCTCACAAACGATATAAAAGGAATATTTGATGAAATAATAGCAGAAAATTTCCCAAACAAGCTAAAAGATACTGAAGTTCAGTTCAGCGAGGCATATAGAAACCCAATGATCCATAATCCAAAGAAAAACACACACAAGCATATAATAATCAAGATCCCAGATATCCAGCAAAAGAACAAAATATTAAAAGCTGCCAGAGAAATGAAACAGATCACCTATAAAGGAAAGCCCATCAGAATCACAGCAGATTTCTCAACGGAAACCATGAAAGCAAGAAGAGCTTGGAGCGAGATACTACAGATTCTGAGACAAAACAACTTCCAACCCAGACTGATGTATCCTGCAAAATTATCCCTCAAATTCAATGGAGAAATAAAA
>PVLD010019064.1:0-37406 GCA_004027595.1 Dinomys branickii | reverse complement strand
TACTCTACATGGAAGACCAAAAAACTCCATGAAAAGACTCCTAGAATTGATAAACAAATTTAGTAGCATAGCTGGATACAAAGTCAATGCTCAAAAATAGCATTTCTATACACAAACATTAAAAACACTGAGAGAGAAATTAGGGAAACCACACCTTTCATAATAGCATCCAAAATATTGAAATACTTAGGAATTAATCTAACAGAAGAAGTAAAAGATCTATACAGTGAAAATTACAGTACTCTTTAAAAAGAGATCAAACAGGATATCGGAAAATGGCAAAGTATTCCTTGTTGAAGAACATGAAGAATCAACATGGTGAAAATGGCCATACTCCCAAAATTGTTACACAAATTCGATGAAATCGCAATCATAATACCAATAATATACCTCACAGATCTAGAGAAAGCATTCCTAAAATGCATCTAGAAGCAAAAGAGACTCAGAATAACAAAAGCAATTCTGAGCAACAAGGGCAAGGCAGAAAGCATCCCAATTCCTGACTTGAAATCATACTACAAAGCTACTGTGATAAAATCAGCATAGTAATAGCAAAAAAATAAAACCAGACCTGAGGATCAATGGAACAGACCAGGAGATGAAGCTACACTCTTAAACACACTCAGCCACCTAATCTTTGACAAAGGGACAAACATGTTCCCTGGAAGAAAGATAGCCTCTTTAATAAATGGTGCTGGAAAAACTGGCTCCCCACATGCTGAAGACTAAACTAAACCCATGTTTATCACTATGCACTAAAGTCAAAGTGGATCAAAGACCTAAATATTAAAGCAGAAACACTAAATCTACTGGAAGAGAAAGTAGATAAAAATTTTGAAGACATAGGGGTAAGCAGAGAGTTCATGAATAAAAACCAAACTGCACAGTAAATACTTCAAAGAACCAACAACTGGGATCTCATCTTACTGAAGAATTTTTGTACATCAAAAGACATCACCAACAGAGTAAAAAGAAACATCATGAATTAGGAAAATATTTTGTCAAGTGTCTCTCAGACAATGGACTTCTAGCTGGGACATATAAAGAATTAAATAAAATCAGGTCCCCCAAATTCAAAAATCCAGTCCAAAAATGAGCATCTGAAATGAGTACACATTTCTCTTATAAAGAAATACAAATGGTGAATATACATGAAAAAATGTTAAATAACATTGGTCATCCTAGAAATGCAAATTAAAACAACACTGAGATTGTATCTCACCTCAGAAAGAAATGGCTATCATCAAGAATTCAACCAATAAATTCCGGAGGGCATGTGGGGAAAAAGGAACACTTCTCCATTGTTGGTAGTGTGTAGACTGGTGCAAGCACTGTAGAAATCAGTGTGGAGATGCCTGAGTCAACTAGGATTAGAAGTCCCACCTAAGCCAGCTATTTCCCTTCTGGTATTTTCCCAGAAGAATGGAAAGCATCATACCACAGTGATATATGTTCACTCATGTTTATAACAGTGCAATTTGTAATAGCTAAACCTTAAAAATGACCCAAATGCCCATCAACTGAGGAATGGGTTAAGATGTGATTTTCACACAATGAAATAGTACTCATCTATAGAGAAAGATAAACTCCAGCCTTTCATAGGTAAATGGATGCTAGGACTATCCTGATAAGTGTAATAAATCAGACTCACATGTGAACATCATATTGTCTCCCTAGTGTAACAACCTGAAAGAGTAAATAAAATATGAAAGGTACAATAGATATTGTTAAAGGGAAAGAAATTGCTGAAAAGGAAGGAACAACTGGGATGAGGGAAAAGAGAAAAGAAGGAAAGGAAATATATTCATATATACAAAAGATAGCTAAGATAATTGTACTACTGATTTCTAGTGGTTTATTGAAAGGAACAGTTCATGTTTAATTGTTTGATCACTTTGCTGATAACAATATGTAATACAACATTCATTGTTCATTTTCTATCACCTAATTTAAAATTCTGTATCATTTTAATTGTTTTTGTGTTGCTTTGTTTATGACTTTGTTTTTATTATTTTGTTTTTGTTTTTTTCTCTTTAAAATAAAAATGAAAAAATATATATGTTTGATATCCTTGGTTGAGTGTAGACATCTAATTTCTTTTATGATGCTGGTTTTGTCACCATTTATCATATGTACGGAGCTTTACCTCATCACTCAATTAATCCATTTCTGTTCAATGCCCACAAAAGCAGAATTTTCAGATTTAATATCTACGTTTCAAAGAAAAATTTATTTACGGATAGTTTTTAAGAACACAAGTCAATAAAATGTGGACCCAGAGCCAAGATTCCCATTGTGATGAACCCTTTTAAAGGTGAGACACCTGAGGCATGAGTAGATTCATTATGCTACAGGCCTCTAGTTCTCAGAATAGAGTGACAAATGTCTTCTGGGGAAACAAAACCAAAAAGAAAGCAAGCCAATTGAAAGTAGCACCTGTTGTTTCGTTTGGTGTATCAGTCAAGGTTTTACTAGAGAAACAGATATGACGCAAGATGTACAAATGTATAAAAAGGTTACAAGATTGGCTTATGACGGTCAGGAAAAGAGTCGTATGAGGAAGTGTGCAGAGGCCCTCTGCACACTGGAGACTGAAGGAATCAGAACAGGGTCTGGAGTTCATTGGAGAGTTCCATGCAAGTCTGTACCAGGAGGCTGATGAGTCTGCGAGGAAGTCTGAAGGATCCAAGGTAGAAGCTGAAGAGACTGCACCAGGGGCCAGGAGACGAAGTCCAAGCTGAATGTGAAGACCAGAAGTCTTCCCAAGGAATGGCAGTTTCTCTGTTCTTTCTCATTTCCCTTTTATATCATCTAGGTGATGATCCACCCTAGGGTGGTTCATCTAAGCCTAGGGTGTAGAGTTGCTGAGCCAATTGCTGAACCAAGTTTTTAGTTAAGCTTCTAAACTTCTCAAGTTGACATAATCAATCAACCACATTTGGCTATTGCTCTTAAATGAAGGGAAGTTAGAGTGAGGCTGAGCAAAGGGAATACTGTGCAGACAGAGGTGTAGGCCTGTCAAAAGACAGCATTAGCACAAGTTCAGTTAGAGGTCTAAATAGGTTTTGTTCACAACACATGAACTGTAGAAGTCTCCAAAGTATTTGAATTCAGTGCTCCTCCTCTAAGCTATACTCCCAGCCCTCGATCTATAAAATGAAATGATAGCTATCATGCATGATAACAGAGCAATCGGTTTTATAAGGTGGGGAATAAAGAAACAGAATAATAGGAGATACGCTGGTTGGTTAACGTTAGTTCATTTCAGGGTTTTGTGTTTTGTTTTTAAGAGTTAAAGCAGAGAAGACTTAGCATTCTAGCTAAAACTGACCTGTTTGGGAATTCGGCTATTATATCTCTCTTCCTGAGGCCTTGTAAAACCAGATAATCAACTAAAATTTCAGTTCGGCGGCACTGAACTTCAGCATGACTGACTCCCTTTGAGTTTGATTGGCTGCATCTAGCGCAGGAGTTCAATGCAAAGCAGTGGCCTCTTGTACATCAGTTTTAACAAGCCTAAATAGTCCCCTATCCACCCAGAAGAATTACTCACAATCACGAAATATGCTCATTAATTCTCTTTTTAAATCATTGGTCCATATGTTGTTGTCTATATCTATGTGTAAAAGGTCACATAACCACTATTAGGAAATATAATAATTGAAATAATACAGCAATACTGTGCCAAGGAACCACATGGGTCTGTTTGTATTATAATGCAGATAAGCACAGATGTCATTGAGAAAAATGGCTTCTTGTAAGTTAAAGACTATTTTCTAAATTACACACTGGGAAAAAAAAGGAATGAAGTACTATGATTTGGGGTAACATGGGTGAAACTAGAGAATGTTGTGTTCAGTGAAGTAAACCAGGCACAGAAAGACAAACACCACATGTTTTCATTCACATGTGTAACTGAAACGTTGACTTGATAGCAGAGAGCGGAACAATGGCTCTGGGAGTTAGGAAGTGTGGTAAGAAAGGAGGACAGAGACAGCACAGGTAGAATGTTAAAAAATACAGTGCACGGGAAGAATAAGCGCTAATATTCTACACCACAGCAGGGTCACCAGAGTTTGAAAAGACTTACTGTGCATCTTATAAGGAAGTAGATGAGAGAAATTTGGTTTCCCAGAACAAGGAAATGATAAACATACAAATAGATGGAAATGCCGTTGCCCTGATTTGATCATTACATGTGTCCCATCATCACATTGTACTCCAAAATATGTACAATTATTACATCCATAAAACTAAGTTTCACTGACTATAATTCCCAACTTCTTTTTTTTAATTACTTGATGAGTTTGTGTAAATCTGACCCCGTAATTCTGGAATGCTTCAATAGGTTTATAGTGAGACCTATGCATGTTTATTGAAAATATTCAACCAAAGAATAAAAAAAGTAGCAAGCACTTACTGTGTGTTATATTCTACGCGGCATTAGGGACCCAATGGGGAGAGGTGTGGGCTCTCAGAAAGTGGATGGCAGCCCCCTCCAGGCGACAGCACGGGTCTTTGTCCCTCTCCCTCCTCCTCCTCAACCAAGGGCTCTCAGAATGCCAGGAGTAGCATGTGTGGTCTGCACTCTTGTATCTCTGTGTTTCTTCTACTTACCATGCCTCATCCTTAACAAAATCTCTCAGACCCTCTGGACTTCAAGAAGTAAACTAACTTTACCTTGTTCCAATGATAATGCTTATGGTGTAAATGATTTGCTTTATGTTATAGTTTGCATATTTTAACATCTAGAAATATCTTCATACAAGTATTAGTTTAATACAGGTAAAACAAATACTAGGTTCTGTCAGAAATTCCTCATGCAAAAGGCTTAAATATCCAATAACACAGAAATGAAAAAATAAAAAATGGTTAATTCTCAGTACACCACATGCAGACTTTGAAGTTTGCAATAATATGAAGAAGGTGTGAGTAGTCCTAACCGCTTCACCAGCCAGGAGGTATAAACAGAGTCATATCTTTTATTTCTCTAATGAATCACCTAAACCCCCACCTGCCTATATTGGCAGGTACCCTGGTAAACCATGTGCCCCCCCCAGTGATGTAGGCCAAAAATGTGAACGGTTCTTTGAAAGAAGAAACCCATAAGAAAAGAAGAGCACGAGGGCACTGCCCCTCCACTCCATAGTCTGCTCACACCAGACAAAGGCGTAATGGAACCCAGTACATTCTGGTTCTGAAGACACAGTGCAGGCACCACGGCTCTGGATAGTCAGCCTCCTACTGTTGCCCTGTCCCAGTCCCGATACCATGCTACACCCGGCACCCCAGGAAGGTGTGGGACAGGGTCTACTGAGGCCACACCTTTGACCTCGCTGGAAACTCGCTGGAGCCCAGCTTCCTATCTTCCACTCTGAGTCCCTATCTGTCACTAGCACCCTCTTTTCTGGTCATGGGTCCTTGGCAGGGACACTGATTTCCTGCAAACTTATCTGGTGACGAAAAGTAAAAAGAAAGGCTGGAGTCTTAGTCTCTTTACCCTGACAGATCTAGACTTCTTCGTCGCCTTTACAGGAGCTTGGGAGTGACAAGAGGGGACTTTGCTCAGGTGAGAATATGCTGAGCCCTTCTGGAGCAGGCACACACATACTGAGACAGGCTGTACAAGCATTTACAGAATGAGCCTGGATGTTTTTCTATTAGAAGAAAAATTTGTTCTAGGGTGATTTTCTAGCTCAACCTCTAAAAACAGAAAACGTTGCCTTTCAAAATTCTACCCCAGTAGTCATTTTCGTATACTGATGATTTTTTAAATGTAATAATATATTGATAAAACTAAATATCTAATTTTAAGGGGAAGGTTAGAATTTGGCAGAATTCCAGGGACTTTGACTTTTCCTCATTATTATTTTTCACAAGCAGTTGTCTAGGGGAAAAGAAAGGAGAGGAAACATAGCCCAATGACCCAAGCAACAAACTTCACCAAAGCACTAAGATGAAAGAATCAGTCTATCTAAAGTCTGTGCTAGTGGCATGGTGACAAAACTGAGGCACATAGCCGCTTTTGGGACACGGTCCTGAGAAATCAGGACCTAGGGCTTGGGCTGGAGACAGGAAAGCAGAGTTAAAAAAGAGAGGTGACCCAGAAGTATGAAGGAAGCTAAGAAGCTAGTGGAGGCCTGCAGTGGCCCAGTTGGCAGGAAGATGCGTCTGCTGAATAATCTCCAGACAGAGGCCCACATATAAGGTACGGTGAAACATGCATTACATCATGCAATCAACATTCTAAGAAACCGTATCTATACATGAGACAGGAATAAAATCCACCTAAATGTTAGTGATTATTTTTGATGGCAGGAATATAGGTCATTCTCCTTTATCGTTTATCTTATTGCTATTTTATAAAATGTCCCAAATAATTATGCATTGCTTCTTAACCTGTAAAAAGCGAGTAGTTGAATTTAACAGTTGTTATGAAATAGCTCACATAACAAGCTACTCAATTTCATTTTTTATGAATACGTGTTTCTTTTCCACTATTTTTAAGTCACAGAAAAGCAGCTGCAGTGTTTGAAGTTGCCTGTGTCTTAGTAGCTTGGTGAACTCCTATTTTGCATAAGCATTAGTTGAACAGTATGTGAATCGTTTGTGTAACAGGAAAAATTTTCATAACATTATTAACTGAAATGCCTCACGGAGTTTCCAGCTTTGAGCTAAAACCAGGCTGTGGTACACACAGCTCCAACATGCTTTCCTGTATTTGCTGCAAGCCATCAGGTAGCTGCCGAAATGCAAGGAAGCGAAGGTGGTTGGAAAGTTGGAATTGAAATGTTTATCAAAATTGGGTAAGAAGAGGCAGGCTATAATAATATTCCCAAATTATTTCCCTTTCTAATATTTATAAATACATTATGGTATGGAATTCGAAATCAAAAATCCATGTCAAGTTGTGAAAACTGCAAGATCCAAATAAAACCCAAGTGAGAGGACTTCTAATATCATCGGTGTAGACTTTGCAGAATCATTTATGTGTATTATTTCATTTACTATAATGATGTTTATACAGTGCCACATATATAAACATTTATAATTTCACATTTATAATTTCCATAAAAATTGAAAATTTTAATAAAAATGTATTTATTCAGTGAGTCAGCAGCAGTTTAGGTCCTCTATATTTAAGTCTAATACTTCTTCCATTTAAAAATATATGTCTATCAGATTCTAAAGAAGATATATTGTCTTGATGAAATGTTTAGAAATAGTATGTCCAGTTCAATGTCATTTACAACACTCCAAAAAAGTGTTGAAATCCATCTTGATTTGGATTCCCCTAGCAGTTGACTCTTAAAAAAATAGTTAACATTCAAGTAGTTCATTGAAAGGTGACCCCAGGAAATCAGAGTCAAGGCGCGCAGTAATGAGGAAAGGGAGGAAGAAACTGAAGCCAGTAACGCTCTATCAAGCCAATTACCACTGTGTGCGGCTGGAGCTGCCTCCCACTGGGCACTTCAGGAGACAGCACAGGCAATACCCAGACTCATCTCAACAGAAGGCTAAGTGGTGTGTTACCCACCGATAACAAATCCTCTCTGTCTTTGCTTGGGGCTTGCTCCCAGAGCATTAACTCCAAGAAACCTCTGGTCTCTCCTTTGTGCAGGCCAACCTGTGACCAGAAAGTTCACGGGCTGGTGCATGCTACAGCAGTCTTCTGCATGAAAGGTGAAAAAGTCACAAGATCTGACCAGAATACTAACAATATCTACTACAGCTCTACATTCAGGAGCTCAAATTGGGCGAGGAGACACTGAGCATAAGTCTAGTTGGTATACTACATATGGGCTTATGACTAGAGTACATTACTACTCCCATTGCACAGATGACAGGTCTTAGACACAAAGAGATCAGTGACTTATCCAAGGTTGTTCAGCTGGAGTTTGAACTCAAATGCTCTGACTTCAGGGTCCACATCTGTATACACTGTGATAGGTCTCTGATGAAAAGTAGTGGCTGTTCAGCCTACCTGAACAGTCATGGAATTTTAACAGAGCTCCTCAAGGGCTCTAGGAGAGGAGGGGATGGTTCCTTCATCCTTTCTTACTGACCCCCAAGGGAGCAGCTCCTGATTTCTGGTGACCTTTTTACCAAGGGTCATTAGCATGGACAGCACCATAAAATGAAGACCAATAAAGAAGTGTCCTCCCATCGTCTGCCTCCAACACACTGTCATGAACTCCAGATTTCCTAGCATTTCTATTCAGAATCCACATAGCCCAGCAGGCATTTTGAGACACCATAATTTCTATGGCTTCAATTTTTTTTTAAAGAGAATACTAACAAAAAAGAACCATACCAAAATACCACCAACATAGATAAAAATAAACAAAGCAAAAACAATAAAACTGATACAAGGTTTCAGAAAAAAACGATAGGAATTAACAGTGATTGTTATATTACATAATGTTATCTTCAATGAAGTTACTCAGATTACCAGATGCAAGAATGCAAAATTGATCAAACCATTAAAGAAAATAAAAAACAAAAACAAAAAAACGTTAGAAATGATACAGAGTTTCAGCAAACGAGATGATAGGAATTCACCAATGGTTGTTATATTGCATTTTGTTGTCCTCGAATTAGTTGTTCAGCTGGGCATGGTAGTGCATACCTGTAATCCCAGCACTTGGGAGGCTGAGACAGGAGGACCATTGCGAGTTCAAGACCAGCCTGGCCTACAAAGTGCGCTCAAGTCCAGCCTGAACTGCATAGCAAGACCCTGTCTCAAAAAGAAAATTAGTTACTCAGATTACCAGATATAAGTATGCAAAATTGGTCAAAAAATTAATCATTAGCTATTCCTTTCAATAAACCATTAGACATCAGCAGTACAGTTGTCCCATATATATATATATATATTTTTTTTTTTCTTTTTCTCCTTTCCCTCATCTCAGTTGTTCCTTCCTTGAGCAATTTCTTTCCTTTTCATAATATCTATTGTATGTTTTAGATTTTACTTACTTTTTCAGGTTCCTGCACCAGAGAGACAACATGATGTTTACACATGCGAGTCCAATTTATTTCATTTATGAGTATGGTCTCTAGTTACTTCCATTTACATATAAAAGCCTCAAGATTATTTTTTATAGCTGAATAACACTCCACTGTATAAAATACATCTTTTTTAATGGCTCCTCAGTTGATGAGCATTTGGGTTGTTTCCAATATTTAGCTATGACAAATTGTGCTGCTGTATACATGGGTGCACATATATCAATGTGGTATGATGTTTTTAATTCCTCTGGAAAAATATCCAGAAGGGGAATAGCTGGGTTAAGCAGGACTGACTTTTAATCCTAGTTTGTGAACAATTTCCAAACTGATTTCTACTGTAGCTTCCCTAATCCACTCTCTCATCAGCAGCGGAGAAGTGTTCCTTTTCCCCCACAACCTCTCCTGTACTTTTTATTGGTTGATTTCTTAATGATAGCCATTCTTTCTGGGGTGAGATGGAATCTCAGTGTTGCTTTAATATGCGTTTCTCAAATGACTAATAATGTTGAACATTTTTTCATATATTTATCTGACATTACTATTTGTTTATCTGAGAAGTGTGTATTCATCTCAGATGCTCATTTTTGGATTTGGCCTTTAAATTTGGGGCACCTGATTTTTTTTAACCTTTCTATGTTCTAGATAGCAGGCTTTTTGTCTGAAGGACAGTTGGCTAACATTTTTTCTTTTTACTCTGTTGGTGACTTCTTTTTCTGTGCAAAAACTTTTCAATAAGATGAGATCACAGTTGTTGATTCTTTGAAATATTTCCCATGCAGTTTTGTTTTTCTTCATGAACTCTTTGCCTACCCCTATGTCTTCAAAATTTGTACCTACTTTCTCTTCCAGTAGACTTAGTGTTTCTGTTTTAATGTTTAGATCTTTGGTCCGTTTTGACTTTAGTTTAGTGTATGGTGATAGACATGGGTCTAGTTTAGTCTTTGGCACGTGGAAAGCCAGTTTTTCCAGCAGCATTTGTTAAAGAGGCTATCTTTCTTCTAGTGAACATGTTTGGCACCTTTGTCAAAGATAAGGTGGCTGAGTGTGTTTGTAGTTGCATCTGCATCTTCTAATCTGTTCCAGTGATCTTCACGCCTGTTTGTTGTTGTTGTTGTTTTGCCAGTAGCATGCTGATTTTATCACAGTAGCTTTGTAATATAATCTCCAGTCATGGACTGTGATGTCTCTCCCTCTGCCTGGCTGACACTGGTGGGGGAGGGGCAGGGGCGGCTCACTGAAGTTCCTGAAGCTGTCTACTTCAGCCCAGCTTCCACAAGGGTGTGGTGTGTGGTGGGGTCATATTCATAGAGGCTTGTGACAGCTTCCCAGAACACAGCCTGGTTCCCACTCCAGTGAGGGAGAGGGTAGGGCAAAGTCACCCAGGCTGCTAAAGCTGTTTGGGGTTGAGCTCAGCTTCCAAAAAGGTAAAGGAAGGGGGAAAGGGGTGGTATATGGCCACTGAGGCCCCTGAAGCTATCCAGGGTTCAGCCTGGCTTCCACAAGGGTATGGGGAGCGCTTGTCCTCACCGAGGCTCCAGACACTGCCTGGGATCCACCCCAGTTCCCATGCCAGTTGAGGAGCTGTGAGGGCATAGTCACCTGGGCTGCTAAAGCTATCAGGGTTCAGCGTGGCTCCCCTATGGCTTCAAATCTATGAGCCCCTAAATTCATCGCTCCATAGTGATGTAATAACCTAGGGATAGAATCAGTCTGAGCAGGGAGTTAAAGCACTGAAGCAATTTAGCTCTATTCCAACTGGCTATGTAACTTCCATGGACACTGGGTCAGGCAGGTGGTAAATTAGCTACTTGGAGCGGTCCTTTCATTCTTTGAGGCCACTGAGGCATTGAAACCTCTCTGAACATCTACCAGGCAATGTCACAAGTGTTTGCAAGATTGTACTTTGGCACAATTTTAGGGGAATTACTTATTCCATAATCTAATTAAAAGAGGTATGACTTACTCATCTTTTTTCAAGACTGTGAGCTCAAGTACCCATCTGAGTTTGATAAACACAATTTGAAATTGATTCTAATATGTTTGGACACTAAGCACTCTCTGCCAATTTCTTCCAATTAAACAGAGCATATGAATAGATGAAAAATAAATCAAAATAAAATGAAACACCTTTGATCACCTTGGGTGGGATTTGAGAATGGGCCGGTTTCTTTGTTGTTTTATATGATCCTGTGGCATTATGAAACTCTGCCCCAGACAAATTAACAAAGCAGAATAGCCTCACATTTCCTCAACAGAATAGCAGAGAAGGGGGGATACAATTACATTTAATTCTTCCCTATTTCAAGAGCATTATGGATTTGATTCTGATTCCAACTTTTTAAAGTAATAATATAACAACACACACACACACACACACACACACACACACTCTACAGAATAAATACATCAAATATTCTCTTTCCCTTATATTATGTTTTTAAATTTGGTAAATTTCTTTATGTCTTACCTCTCTTAGAAATCTAAAACAAAACAAAAAAATCACACTTCCTTGTGTGTGGATAGAAAAGGAACCTAGTACCAAAGCCGAGACTTCATGATGTTTTTCTGATCACATTACCAGGGCAGTGTGTCTCCAAAGCCTGGTTCAGGAAAGGGTCACAATAAACAATAGTCTCTGTTGCTGGGGATGCATTACATGACCCCCCGTGAATGCCTGGAATTGTGGATAGTAGTGAATTCTGTATCAGTATTTGGGTACTATGTTTTCTCCTTTACTTACATAACTATGATATATATTTTAATTTATAAATTAGGTATAGCAATATAGTAATAATAATATCAATCAAACCCTTATAAAAATATAAATATGATAAAAGTGACTAAAAACTTATGAAATATCCAGGCATTACACACTTGTAATTCCAGGTGCATGAGAGGTTAAAGCAAGAGTATCACAAATTTGAAACCAGGCTAGGCAACTGTTATGATTGATACATTGTGTCAACTTGGGGAGTCTAGAGGTTTGGCTGAGTGACTCAGCAGGAAGCCAGGGTGCTTACTTTGTACACATCCTGAGCCTGTGGAAGAGGAGGCCATGGACATTGTGTGAGAGCTATATGCCCCCCTGGGTGGGGGTAGGCTATTTACAAGGTAGGGGAGAAAGAGAAGCTGCTTGCAGCCATTTGTCCCTTTTGCTGGTTGGTTTGCTTTGCTCTGCTGCCATGAACAGTTTGCTCTCTGCCATGTGTCGCTCTGCCTCTGAGCCAGCCAAGTACAGACTGAAACCTCCACAAACTGTAAGCTAAATAAACCTTTCCTTCCTTCTTTAACTTTGGGTGTTGAGTATTTTATCTCAGCTAAGAGAGAAAAGTAACCAGGACAGCAACTTCATGAGAACCTGTCTCAAAAAACCAAACCAACAAACAAATAAGAATTGGGGGTGTGGGTCAATAGCAGAACAATTACTTAGCATTTGTGATCCATGGATACAATCATCAGTACCACCAAAAAATGGAATAAATGTTTTAAAATTTATAAAATGCTTATTTCTGGAATTTTTCATTTCAAACATTTTGGACAAGTTGGTCATGGGTAACTGAAGCCATGGAAAGCAAAACCTCAGACAAAAAGAGACTACTATATATATTTTTCCATCACAGCAGAAAGACTGTAGAAATCCTAAGCAGAAATGATTATTCCAATTCCAACTCAACTGCTGTAGTTTCCCAGTCATCCTGAGCCTAAGTGAAGCTTTAAAATGTCTGCTAGCAACACCACTTACAAAGCTGCTCTGAGGACTCAGTAGTGTAATCTTGTCAGTTCCTACAGCTTGGGAGAAGCAGTTGTGTGCATTCCTTTTAAACTATGCACGCAGTGACATCATGTTGGTAGCTTCAAATCAACCATGCTGGAATAATTAGCTCATGGAAATTGGAAAAACTACAAATGAAAGGTTCTCCCCAAGGGCCAGTTTACTAAGCCATATTGAAAATTAGATCAAATGCAAAATGACTGACTCTTTTTCTTTTCCTTTCCTGTCCTGAAGAGCTTACAAAGACAGCTTTGTTTCTCTGTCTAGAATGCTTTTCACCATTATGGTAATGATTTCATTTAATAATCAATAGTTTATTAAGAATTTGCCCTTGCTGTTGTTTGTGACAATTATACAAAGCAATTTGTTGTGCTGACCTTTAATTTAAATCATCAAATACTATGTAAAATTCTGTCTTGATATTTTGAAGAATGGTATTGCCAACTAATCTCCAGAACTTAACGTAAGTACAGCTGGAAAATATAGCCATGTGTCTTTATTGTTGCCTGGGTTCTTCTATGGAGCTGGCAGTTGCTATTCAGCCTGATGTCTGATATCACCAAAAGTTTTATCTTTCATTAAAATGGTTTGTTCAGGAAATCACACTGCCTTACTGCAACACTTGCGGCAACTTATATGACCCTAATATACATAAAAATACTACTACATCTTTTCACAGTGCAATTCAACACCAAACAAGATCATCTGTGAAACAGAAGTTACTATAGATTCCGCATAGAACCAAATGTTGCATCAGAGATATTGTGCTTGGAAGCCGCAGAAGGCTGGCCTGAAGCAGGCCAGGGACATGGCAGGAATCACGGCACGATGGTATCTGAAGTTCCCCTTCTCCTGGTGACTGAGTGGAGAGCTCTTCCTAAGATCCCACAGAACATCAGCCTCCATTCACCATTCACACAAGACCATAAATGGTGACTAGGATCCTTCTCTGTCTAAAATCTTGGGAATATTCTTAAGCATTATTTCTTTCATCACATGCAGAAAGCAGTAGAGCTAGCACACAGCTGAAACTCCATACTAGAGATACTTTGGAGCAGTGAGACTTGACAAGCAGTAACAGCATGTTGTATTAGGAGGCATGATGTGTTTGATGCCTGCAGATGGTGATCCATATTTTAATTCTGCTATTTGTACCTGACCTTGGTCATATTGCATGATTACTCTAAAAATCAAACTTTCCATCTTTACAGTAGGCATCATTAGAGGATCCATGTGAGAAACAAATATGGGCCATAGATCTGATACCCTAAAGTCCTGTGCAAAAGGTAAAGTATTATTGCCTGGACCTTCTTGGTTGCATCCTGACAAAAATATGAGTTTTAATAGCAAACCTCCAACTTAACCCTAACAGAAAACAAAACTGTGCACCTCAGAAATAATTCTGGGACATTAAGACCTGCAGCAAAGAAGGCGGCGACACGCCTATCATTGGAGAGCTGGTCTTTGGAGTCAGGCAGATCTGGATACCATTCTAAGCTTGTTGTGGGGCCTTAGGCAAATTATTTACTCTCTAAGCCTCAGTTTCTTCTTTCATATGAGGATTCTGAGAACTCTGAGTTCATTCAGCTGTTTTGTTAAGTATGAGTATGTATATGAAAGCAGTGAGGATCATAGTTAGTTCCTGGTAGATGTTATGTGCATTTACTGTTGTTGGTACTGCTTTTGCATTTAGAAATTATCTGGGCAAAAAATGTCCCTGACACTGAGGACAAGGATCCTTACAGAAAGTTAAAAGAATTGGACAGCATGTCACAGATCCTACAGCTCCTGAATTTAAATGTGTGGCCTGTGGTAGAAGCTACACTTCTACTATAAAAGTAAAACCAACCAACTTCATTTTTCTTCGGGCTTTTTCTCTTAAAATGTCCTTCATTTAAACTTTAAAATATGTGAGCAAGGAGATAGCTATATTTGTGACCAAGTTCTTCTCCTGGAATGAGGGATGCCCTAAAGCATGAGATTCTGTCCAAGAAGGAGCTTCAGCAATCCAGGTGAAACAAGCAGTTGTTTTGCTAACTACAGACACAACATAGGAAAACAGAGACAGGAAAACTTAAACTCCGGCACATATAGGGAAGGAGGAGATGGTCCATGGTGTTCTATTAGGAAAGACAAAGCTTTAAAAGGAGTAGAAGCACAGATGAAGAAAGTACACCTATTATGGTGGACAGGCCGGGTAAGGGAAGAGGCTTAGACCAAGTCTGAAACCTTACCTGTGTAAGGGTAACTATGCCACCTGGTGAAGAGCCATCTTCACATGACTCATGACGTTAGCACTGGTGGGAAGAAATGTTAAAGAACTGTGGGCTTAAAACTTATTTTGTCTTGTACTAAGAAAAAAGGCTATATTTTCAGAAAATAAAATGCACTTTCAGAAAACAAGTTGACCAGTCTCAGGAAGTCCTAGTGTTTTATTTATTGACACACACCAAGTTCATCTGTGACCCTGACTGTTTCCATTTACACCACCCCAGAAGGTCACACACACATCAACCAAGATCTGACATGTGACCAAAACTTCAGTAGACCAAAGAGCACCCTAAAGCTTGAAAGAATTAGCACACTTTGATAGAAGGGCCAACTACTATGTTTAAAAATCTAAATTAGCAAACAGAAACATGGCAAAGCTCTGCTCTGGCCTGAAGGTGTTTTCTCCCCATCAAAATTTACACTGATGCTTGGTGCCCTGTATATGTGTTGAAATGTGTTCAGGGTAGTAGGTCCAGGAAGGAGGAATGTCTCACGCGAGACTGAGCTCTGACAGGAACTGATCAGTTCTAGTGAGGGTGGGTTACTGTGAAGCAAGCCTGGCACCTCCCCTGCTCTTTTTCCTGCAGTGTAACCTCTCCTTTATGGTGCCAGCTTCACTTCTGTTTTCTAGCATGAGGCCCTCACCAGACACTGAGCAGGAGCTGGAATCATCTCCCAGTACCTTCATAACCATGAGCTAAATGAACCCTTTTTCTTTATAAGGTAACTAACCTTAGATATGCTGTTACAGCAATGAAAAAAAAAGATTAAAATAAGCTCCAAACAAACATCAATAGAAACATCTAAATTCATTTTATAATGTGTTCATTTTGACTCCTTCCTCCAAGGATCAAAATCCTAAAAAGAAAAAGTATATGCAAATATTTCCACTGAAGAAGGAAACCTTTGCAATATGAGTCTGAAATAACTTTTGTATTATTTATAACAATGTACAATGCCCATTAGTAAAATTAATCAAAGCTAACTGCATAAGGAAGAAAATGTTCAGCAAATTCGTATGAAAATTTGTGATAGAACCATTTTTCTCCTGCCATTTTCAAAAGTTTCCTGGGTATGTTCAGGCCTTACATGGTAAGATTACTGTTCTCTTTTGTATATTTTGGTATTTTCATGCATGGTCTCTAATAAAACTGGCATGATTAAGAAGGTAAGGTCATAACATATTATAAATATACATTCTTATAAACATCATGTTTAATTTCTAATTCTTTTAAAAAATTTATTAGTACATTTGCAGCATAAAATGTTTACATTCATCTTCAAGGGTGAGTACATGTACTTAACAGATCTCAATCCTTTTAATTCTCTTCCCCTCACTCCTTCTGCTCTCCACCCCCACCCCCTTCTCATTTGCAAAAGATGGATCTTCCTGCTTCCTATTATCTATTTGTTTAATTATTTAACTGTGGGTCTCTCATATAACACCCTCTGTGATATTTAAGGTTCACTGGTTGATTTATTTCACCTAACATTATAGTTTCAAGGTGTGTTCATTTTCCTAAAAATGATACAAATTTATTCTGCTTTATAACAGATTAGTACTCCATTGTGCGTAAACACCACATTTTCTTCCTCCGTTCAACTGGCGATGGATATATAGCTGCTTCCAAGCTCTAACTATTATGAATTGTGTGGTAACATACATGGGAATGAATGTGTGTATCATTGTGGTATGATGTCTTTACATCTTTTGGAAGACACCCAGAAGGGGAATATCTGGGTCAAATTAAATTCCTAGTTTCAGATTTTTAAGGAATCTCCATCCTGCTGTTTGTGGTAGCACCAGTTTATATTGTTACCAGCACTGTAGAAGAACGCCTTTTTCCCTGCAGCCTCACCAGCAGATTTTTGTGTTGTTTTTGGATGATGATGATGGCCATTCTTTCTGGAGTCCGAAGGAATCCCAGTGTTGTTTCAGTTTGCATTTCTCTAATGGCCAGAGATACTGAGCATTTTCTCATGTATTTATCAGCCCTTTGTACTTCTGAGAAATGTCTACTCATTTCAGATGCTCAATTTTGATTGATTCTTTCATTTCTGGAAGTCTGTTTTCTTTTTTCTTTTTATTTTTTTACTTGTTTGTAAATTTTAGATATTACTTCTTTGTCACAGGAGTAGACAGCAAAAAATTTCCATTCTGTAGATGGTCTCTTCACTTCGGTGTTTCCTTTGCTGTGAAAAAGCTTTTAATCTGATATAATCCCACTTGTTGATTCTTGATGTTGTTTCTTCTGCACTTGAGGTTCTGTTTAGGAAGTCCTTTCCTGTGTCTGTGTCTTCAAGAAATTTACCTATTTTATCTTCCAGAACAATAAGTGTTTCTGTCTTTGATCCATACTGATTTTATTTTGGTGCACAGTGACAGATATGGGTCTAGATCCAATCTCTTGCAAGTGTGTAACCAGTTTTCCCTGAAGGAAGCTATCTTTTCTCCAACCTAAGTTTTTTGCCTTTGTCTGATCTGGTAGCTTAACGTGCCTGGGCTGTTTCTCCAACTGTTATTCTGTTCCACTGATCCGTAAGTCTGTCTTCGGGCCATTACCATGCTGCTTTTTATCACTGTAGTTCTGTAGTATCACTTGAAATCCAGAATTATGATGTCTCCTGCTTTGTTTTTCTTGCCCAAGATTTCTTTTACTCTTCTGAGTCTATCTCAGAATATAAATCTCAGGATTTATGTTCATATTGAATATAAATCTTAGGATAGTTTTTTTTCTAGTTTTATGCTCAATGCTGTTGTTATTTTATTCTGATGACATTAAATGTATATAGCAGCTTTAATAGAAAGGTCATTTTGACAATACTGATTCTGCCTATGCAGGAACAGGGAATATCTTGTCACTTTCTTATATCTTTTTTTATAGTCATGAAGTTCTCTTTGTAGAAATCTTTCACTTCCTTGGCTAATTTGATTCCTAAGTATTTCATTTTTCTTGATGCTATTGGGAATGACATTGTTTTTCTAATTTCTCAGACAGTTCATTATTTATGTACAGAAACACTATTGATTGTGTGTATTGATTTTATACCTTGCTATATTGCTTAACTTGTTTCTTAGTTCTCTGAGCCTTTTGGAGGAATTTTTTGGGTTTTCTTTGTAGAGGATCTTGCAATGTACAAATAGTGATAGTTTGACTTCATTCATTTCTGTATCCTTTTTATTTTTTTCTCTTGCCTGACTGCTCTGGCTAATGTTTTTAGTACTATATCGAATAGGAGTGGCAATAATGTACATCCTTTTCTTGTTTCTGATTTTACGAGGACAGCTTTCAGTTTTGCTCCTTTAAGAAGATGTTGGTAATAGTTTTTTTTATACTTGATCATGACGATCTTTTTGATGATCTGCTGTATTCTGTTTGTAAAATAAGGACTTTCACATATGTGTTCATTCAAGAGATTGGCCTGTGGTTTTCTTTCTTAGTTTGGTCTTTGGTTTTGGAACGCAGATAATGCTAGCCTGAGGAATGAGTTTGGAAGTACGCCTTCTCTTTCAATTTCATTAGTTTGAGAACTATTGGTGCTATATCCTCACTGAAGTTCTCTAGAATTCTATTGTCAGTACGTCGGGTCTCAGCTTTTTCTTAGTTGGTAGGTTTTTTCTTTGCTTTACTGCCTCAGTTTCACTGCCTGTTATTATTCAGACACAGATTATCCAGAATTTTTATGTCATCCTAGCTCAGTATTGGTAGTTCATTTGTCTCTAGGAATCAACAATTTTTCAAATTTCTCAAATGTAGTGGAGTACAATTTTTTCTTAGAGTTTTTAATGGTCTTCTGGATTATGGTGGCATCCACTGTGGTTTTACCTTTCTTATCTCTAATTGCCTTTACATGTGTCTTTCATTTTAAAACCCAGAACAGACACACAAGCAAGAAAGCATATGGAAAAGAAGAAAAACCATGAGGCTGCTCTATCATATAGCCAGCATCTAAACAGTTCCCTTCCCACTATAGTCTTAGTCTACTTGCAGGCAGTCAGACCAGTCTCCCCTGCTCTGAAGGCTGTTCAACTGCCTGTTTGGGAATAGTGAGAGCTGTTCATTTCTCTGGATCCACCTCCTGACTGCAAGCTGTGATTTGAGTGAAGTTGATTGCAGATCTTTGTCTCTGTCCCAATCCAACCATTTCAATTAATCTGAAAAGGGAAGAGTGTGAAATAGTTTTTTCTTGACCCCTGGATTTCCAGTGATTTCTACCAATGTCTTCCCACCTCCACTCTCCTTGTGGTTGTGTGGAGAAGTTCTCTGCCCCAGGCAACACCCTCTTTAGGCCTCTTCAGTCCTTGCCTAACTGTCTCTGACTTGAGTTCCACTTTCCACCCGCAGAACTTTGTGCAGTCCCAGGGCTCAGCGGAGGATCTCCTTTACCCTTGTGGGAGGTAGACCTTTGTCGGATTTCCTGTTGTCTCTTTCCAGTGTCTTGGGAAACAGCAGCAAAGTGCCCACTCAGGAGCAGCTGTGCTGATTCACTCTGCTTCTCCCATAGCTCCATGGGTGTGATCCATGGGTCCCAGCCGGTGGGTTCAGTGCTGCCCACATTTCGCAGTGTTCAGCCTCTCTCTGCTTAGGGTGGAAGCTTCCCTTGTGAACACTGGGTGGGAGGTATTCAGTAGGATGCTGCTGGGGCAGTGTTTGGGAGGACAGTGGAGTGCTGCCTGTTTCTGTGCTGCTGTCTCTCCTTTACTTGGGCGCCATTCCTGGCTTTGCCAGGGCCCCAGCCACAGTTTACTCTCACACTGGGTTTCCTCTTCCCCGTGGGAAGAAGCATAGGTAGGGAGCCTTTCCCAGAAGTCTGTTCTCTATAGTGCTGGTTTCCTCCTTCAGGCTATTATACCTGTTCCGAAGATGGCCTGCTCCCCAGGCAAAGGGTGTAGGGCGAGGCAGGATCGATGGTGGCATGATTTCTCTTTTTCAGTAACCAGATGTGTGGTTTGATCTATAGGCTTCATCTCTCAGATTGATTTCCTCTGTCTGGGTATGACTGCCTCTCCCTTGTCAGAATATCTGAGGCCTCTGTGCTGCCCCTGTGCTCGTCTCTAAATGGCTGTGTTCAATCTTTTAATTAGATTCTTAAACAAACTCCAGCCACATTCTGGTGAAATTTTAACTCTTTCACCAAATACAACTGTTTGGTGTATGAACAAATAATATAGTTTGCTCTATGAATTCCTTATTATCATATTGCTGAATTCTATTTAAAAGGATAAAAAGATACCTAATGAAATCAAATATTTGAGTTAGAAAAGGAATTTTAGAGCTCATCTTCTAAAACCCTATTTCAAAGTCCATGAAACTAAGACCCAGGGAAGTAAAATGTATATAAGACTGTTATGGAGAGATTGTTCAGACAATAAGAAAAGAAAAACCTAATGCAGAAATGAGGAGTTCTCCAATAGCACCTCAGCCAGATTACCATAGTGTAAAATTACTGCCATTTAGTCTCACACGCTTAGAGTTTCCAGAATGTGATATTCTACTACTCTGAAGTATGAGCATGGATGTAAGGATTATAAAATATCCAAGGGGAAATAAACAAAAGAAAGCAATTTGGAGGAAGCAGAGGCTATGCAAGGAAAAGAAAGTCATAAAAATATCTTTAATAGCTTCGTATATGAGATATTGATATAGGAGAAATAAAACTCCCAACCAGCTAGATGTCAGATGTGCTGGGTTCATGTCCCCTGAAACCGAAGAATGAATTCCAAATGTAAAGGAGGTTAAGAGCAGGAAAGCTTTACTGGGGAATGGGCATAGCTCCTGAGAGACAGGAGGGGTCCCGGAAGTGGGTTGCCACCAAAGCCCTTTGTCGGGGGTACTTTATATAGCAAAAGCACATGTGGGTACCATGTGGATCAAGCTACAATCAACATATAGGATTTCAAGTATAGCTGCTTAGCTAATAGTGATACAGAAGGGAAGCAGAGCATGTAGCAAGGGTACATGGCCAGTGTCTTTCACCTTGGCTTAGCTATGACTTCTAAAAGAAGAGAAAGGATGGATTCAGGTGTTCTGGTCACCCACCTAGGTGTTTGATGCCTAATGGGTAGGGTGGTACCAATTACAGTATTCACAAACACTTTTGTTTGAAACAGTTTGGTTCGCAAACAGAGGAATTTGGCAAAATTTTGGTTTTATTTGCAAACTCTGCATCAGGTGACATACATGATCACAGCCATGTTTCCCACACAAACCCACACATGGCCATCTTTTCCAAAGTTATAGAACATGTTAAGTTCGTGAACCAAGCTATCACTGTAGTCCCAAATTTCTGTTTATCCCTCAGGGAAAGTGTGCAAGTCTTGCCGCTCTGACTTTATCTTGAGACCTTGCCTTCTTCAGGTACACCTCCAGCCATAATGCTGATTCTTTGTTTTTTTCTGCTGACTTCTTTTGTCCCAGCCCCTCTCTGACCATATATTAATTTCTGTATAACTTAGCTGTCTATGATACTGTAGCAAACATTCTTTGATTGCCCAAACTTTAGTCTGGCTTCTGATCATTCTGCTAGGCCAGTGGTGGTGAACCTATGGCATATAGGCCACAGTGGGCTAACTGTACTACTGAAAGCTGTAAAAGGTGCGCCATTGCTGTCCTATGTCTACCTGTGCACTTCCTTGTCAAATCCAGATTTTTCAAAGAATCCTGCTAGGTCAGTTTAGCCAGAACCCATCACCCTTGACATCTGATTATCCTGGAGATCTGACCATGTTCTTCATGTCGTCATTCCCCAGGGGATATCTGCTTACCCTGGCCCAGCCCTGTCCTTCACAAGAATCCTGTTAGGCCTGTTTGGCCAGAATTTCCTTTACTATTAATGATTCTTCTTGGTAATCTTCCATCCACTGCACCACCATGCTCCTTGGCTAAATTCCCACTTATCCATCGTATATTCCAGGTTGAGCACAACTCTCTCCCTAACTGCATGACCCCCTGCAGTTGTTCCTATGCCTGTGGCAAGGGACCTGAAAAGCATTTTCCTCATTGTGCTTTGGCAAGTATCTCTGAATAATTCTGTCACAATAGATAATAAAACTTGTAAATAAGTAAAGGAACTTATAAAAACTATGAAATAAGTATAGGAGAACCAATCCTGGATTACAGGCAAGAAAGAATTTGGGAATGCAGGCAAATGAAGATCAGCAGTAATGCAAAGTGTGGAGGGCACCTTGTACAGACAGAAACAGGTCAAAATGTTCTAAGAGTTGTGTCTACAAGTACAGAAAAAGTTTAGGATAACTGATGGGAATAATGGTATTGAGGAGAGATTCAGGCAACTGACAGAGTGTTCCAGATGAGCTCCTTTTTAGTATATAGAAAAACAAACACAAGAAAGGAAAATTATTCTATTCAAAAGGAAAAAAGGCAGGGTTGAACTGGTAGGAAAATATGATTATACTTAACTACATGATTCAGGTCTAAGTGGTATATACATAGTAATAATAATGTAAATACTAATATGGATCTGACAAAAACTATAACTTTACTATAGGGAATAGAAGGCATTAAAGAGTAGGTGGTAAGGGAGAACCCAAGTCCTCATCTTCCATACCAGGAAATTAACAAATAACTCCCGAATGAAAATTCAGTAAAACAAGGTTACAGAGTGGACAGAGATTGGCTCCTGGTAGGGAAATTGAGTGAAAGGGAAACTGAGGCTTGTTATTAGCCTCAATATACCTTGTAGAAAAGGCTGAACTCCTGAATGAAGTGTATGTATATGAGCCAAAAATGACAATTTTCTCTAAATAAAGAGTAAGAGTTAGGGGAAACCTCAATTAGAGATGGGCATTAGCAGCAGAGGGGTGTATTGTGCAAAGGCTTATGAGAGCCTCACAGCATGGCACAACAAAAAGCTACAAGCAGAACCACACTGCTACAATGTGAAGGATGACTTATGATGAAGTCTCTAGATCACTCCTTCCTCCTAGCATCTACTCCATCTGCCAGGGAGGTGATGGAAAGTACAGAACTGCCAAGGATACCGACAGTCAAGGACATAAAAGTGTGCGTGGTGCTTCCTTAGCAAAACTTGAAACAAACTGGGCTGCTCAAAGAGGTAGGGTGTCTCTAGTATTTGGAATGAGGTGCAAAGGTTACAGATTACTTAGCAGCAGGATTACAGAGATTCTGACCTACAGAGATGCCATTAAGAGTAAGGACTCCAGATGTAAGTGAACCAGAACGAACCCTTAGAATAATCCAAATATGTGATGATGCTAGTCTGCGGGGTACAAGCCTGCGAGGCAGGAACATTCTCAGGCTCTCAGAATAAATGAGAAGCAGAAGAACCTGTTCTATGGCTTCAAAACTCCTGTGCTTTGCTGAGCCCCTGGAAGGATTTTCTTCTGGGTTAACAAGGGAATTTACCTGTGATGAAACAGATGAGGTATTTTGTTTCTTTCTTCTGCATATTGAAATAAGTAAGCAAATACTAAAGGATGAAAATTAAGTACTAAGGACTAGAAAAAGCAGAACATTATAACTGAGAATTTAAAACAAAATGTTTTGGAAGCACTATGTGTACTTAAAAGGACAAACATCAAGGAAAAATTATGTGCACTTACAGTAATAACAGGGGGAATTAGAGACAATGGAAAAGGAAATAGCAGAGACACTATGTGATTACTTGCAGCTGTTTTTACAAATATAAAAGACTAAAGATTTGTCCCATTTGCGGATCAGATTTCTTCCACTGAAAGCAGGAAAATTCGGAAGTGGGTAGATAATAGTGGCACTGCTGATAAAGACAGAGTATCTTCAATCTGATAGATCCAGGTTAAGAAAACATGGAGGCAAATGAAAAAGAAATGTCCCAGGATTTGTAGAGATTCACTTTCAAAATTTGTGGTTTTTTCATAAAAAGCAAGAGATTTAGATAGTGAATATCATACCTGTATAGAATTATCATCACTTTAAGAAAAGTTACAACCAAAGAGGCAGTTTAATTTTGATGAAGCAACACTTAGAAAAGAGTAATCCCAAAGGAAATAGTACCTGTATTGTGCCTTTTGGCATTTGTAAAGAACACTAAGTTTGAGTTCTACTCCCCTGTAGAGAAACAGAGGAAACACAGTAGCATAACTGGTGCTACCCCAGAATAAACAGCCACCCCACAGGTGAAAGCCTTAGTTGTAAAGTTGATTTATTTAAAATTTCTCTAATTTAATCTTCTCAAGGGGGTCATTATAGTCACAGTAAGAAGCTAGAAGTAAAATCAAGCCATTCTGGACAGTCTTGGTGAAGGGTCACCACTTCTTGTCAGGTCTCACCATCAACTATGATTTTCAACTTTAGTTTCCTATTACAAAAATCGAAATGCTGAGTTTAACAAGTACACAGTCTTGCTTTCTCCACTGAGACTACCCAGACAGAGCACTCTTCTCTTTGGGACTTTGATTTTGGTCCTTGAATTGATTCATTTTTGTTTTTAATTGGGTTTCTTTCTTTTTACCTGTCTTTGAATGGGAATTATAAGACTGGCTCATGACAGGAATTTTAGTGGTATCATTTTGTCAATTGTATTGACTTTTCTGTTTCCAGTTTTACAGAGCTTGGGTAACTTTTTATCTTTATTTTTAAGTTTTAGTATTAGAGAAACATGACAGTAAAAGTGCCTCATTGTGAACTGGAGCTTGCAATGTATGGAAATAACCAGGTGCACTTTCGTTACTTTTGATTATGTTAAAGCCTTCTATCAATGAAATGATGATTTCCATTCAGGCTTTCGTTGTTGCTTTCTCTCATAAACACATACACACACACACACACACACACACACACACACACACTTATTTAGTAATATGTCAAACATCTGAATTGTTAAGTTGTTAGTCTTAAAACTTTAATCTTGGTAATAAATCTTAAATCTTATAAAACTAGCATATTCTATTTTTAAAAATGTGTTTATTCCCTTTTTGGTAAACTTAACCTAGGAAAATGCTGATTAGAATGACTCTGAGTAGCAATGCATTAAGAATTTAATAGCATATTCGGATGTATAGACACATATATAAGGGAAAGTTTTGTTGAAGGGTTAATTTAAGTGTGGTATTTTTTTAATCACCTGAGAAAAGCAGAATTGCCTTTAAATGAGATTAGAACAATTACATAGCTATTTGGAAATCCTAATGTTGACTCTTTAGTGTCTGTGCTGCTGAAGTGAGTACAAGGTTGACCTTTTATTCTTTCTATCAAAATAAATTTCAACTTTATCAAAGAGCTAAATGTGGGGAAAAATATCTAAATAGTTCTCAATAGAGTACAAATAAAATTATTATAATCCTAAAATAAAGATCTTCCTATCAAGAGTACATGATTAAGAGCACATTAGACAAAAAGAAAAATCAATCATTACGAAAATTTTACATTTCTAAAGTAAAAAATAAACAATAGATGACCTACATATTTTATAATACCTATGAAATAAAGTACTTAATTTAACAAACCATTACCACAAATATAATTTGTTATTTTAGGAAGAGCTATAGAAACCACCAAGTTTTAAAAATTAATATCGCTCAGTACAAAAATCAGCAAAAGATATGTGCACAGGATAAAATATGTGAAAATAAGCAATAATTAATCTTATTCAAACCTCAGAATGTAGATCCAAACCAATATGGAATGCCATTTCTACCATTGGAACCACAGAGTTAGAAATATGAATGAACATGTGTTTTATGTATAAAAACACACACGATGCACATAAATTCACCTGTATTGATGGTATCTGTAAATAATCAGATCTGGAAAACTCATGCCTGACTCAATTCCCTTCAGAAAGTGAATTCATTGTGGGAAAGAGATTTTTTCAAACAAATGTCATTTTCCAGTTCCTAGCCAAATTAATTGGAAAGTGCACAGAATTCTCATATGCCACTCCATGGCTCCCACACACAGTCTCCCTACTACCAATTCCCACTAGAATGTGACACCTGTTTCCTAGTAATTACCGTAATACACCATGATCATCGTGTATTCCTAGCTTACAGAAGGGCCTCCTCCTGGTGACGGGCATTCTGTGCACTTTAACAAACACATACTGGTGCATACTCCCCAGTCTGGTGCCTAGCAGAACAGCCTCAGCACCCTCAGGCCAGTCCTCTGTGCCACGCCCCTTCACCTTTCCCTCACCCTTACCCCACTAACCACGGACCTCTTCAGTGTCTCCACACTCTTGTCTCTTCCGGAATGTTGTGTAGTTGGAATCATGTAGTATATAGCCTTTCAGACTAACTTCTTCCAGTTGGTAATATGCATTTAAGGTTCCTCCGTATCTTTTCATTGCGTGGTAGCTCATTTCTCTCCAGTACTGAACAGCATTCCATTGTCTGGATGGCCCATGGATTATGTTTCCATTCACCTATGGAAAGACAGTCCAGTTGCTTCCAAGTTTTGGTCATTATGAATAAAGTTTCTATAAGTATCTATGTGCAAGGTTTTGCTCATGTGACCTAAGCTTTTAGTTTTTGGGAGCACATACATGGAGCACAACTACTGGATTATAATAAATTGTCAAATCAGACCAGCTCCAGTGCGGCCGTGCCGTTTTATATTCCTGCCAGTACTAAAGAGGAGTCCCTGCTCTTCAATGTGCTTCACTGTATTTGATGTTTTCAGTGTTTTAATTTGGATCATTTGAATGCTTTGTAGTGGGATTTTTATTTTTCATTTCTTATATGTATTACTTGAATTTTATAACCGTAGGAATTTTTTAATGCTAACAAGTATAATATAGGATGAGTGGAAAGGCCATTTTTATTTATTCATGTTATTCTGTCTGATTCTGTCAACCCAATAAACACTTTTAAACAATCATAACTACAAGTTAGTTAGTGAGTAAATAAAAATACCAATAAATATATAAAAGGCACTGAGACTAGTCTATGATAAAGAAAACAGGCAAGTAAGTTGGTATTCTCAGCACTTACTATTGGTGTCAGCTTTCTATTACTGTGATAAAACATCTGAGAAAAATCAACTTAAAGAAGAAATGTTCATTTTGGTTCATAGTTTCAGAGATTTCAGTCTATAGGCCACTGGCTCCATTGTTTATAGAAGAGAGAGAGAGAGATCAGAGAGGTGAGAGATGGGGAACAAAGTATCACCCCCAAGGTCATTCCTCCATGACTCAGTCCTTTCAACTACACCCAAACTTTTAAACTCCCGTCATTTCCCAATAATGCAGTTTCCGAATCCATCAATGGATAAATCTACTGATGAAGTGAGACTCCTCATGATCTCATTGTTTCCTGAAAGCCCATCAATTGGCAACCAAGCCCCCAACATATGGTCGTTAAGGGACATTTTAGGTCAAAACCTTAACAGTATTTTTTTCTTTGCAAATTATGTGTCCTACTAATATTATAGTGCCAGTGAAGTGAATCCAGGAAATAAGATTTTATTAGTATATCAAAAACTCTACATAGTCTTAAAGGAGAGAAAACTGTTTAATTTCACTTGATACAGAGTGCCTTTTGCACACAACCCCTGTTAACACTGGACAAAACACATTTGGGGAAATATTGGTCTATCTCCTTTGATATACATTCTCTTATTTGATCTTAATAACAATTCTAGGAAAAAATCTTGTTCTTACCATCATCAGAATAGGGAAATTCAGATTTCAAGTATGTAGGTAACCATGACCAAAATCATGCTACCCATATGTGAGATTGACCTGGGTCATCCTATTTCCAGGATCTTCACCAGCTGGGCAGCTCAGAAATTACTCCAGATTGGAGTAACTCACTTTACTTAGAAATTTTCAGAATAAGGATAAAATTAAAACAATAATATAAAATTGAAACAAAAGAACAGGGTGAGAACTTAGTACTTGAGATTCTTAAAGCAATAATTTGGAAACTAGGATTTTTACTTGAGATCATTTATAACAAAATGGAGCACTGTGATTCTCTCTGGGTGAAACTAGTCTTCTCATAAATAATCTGGATTTTTCTGACCCTGATAAAACTTTTCAGGATTTGGCCATAAAATTCAGATGCACCATGTAATTGAAGTAGTCACTGAGGCATTATTAGACTCAACTCTAACCCTAATCTATTTCTCTGGGCCCACTGAGATGTATCTAGTACTTCTGTAGAAAAGCACTAAGATAAAAAGGAGATAAGGAGGAAGAAAGTCTGATCATTAATCTGAATTTCCTTGCTTTTGTGGGTTTTGGTCAGATAAAACTTTAATTATTTTTTTCTGCATAAATTTCTCTTCCGGTAAGTGCTTATAGAATGTCTTTCCAGTTAAAGCTTTTAGGGTGGACCATTGCTCAAGCCATTTTTAACTACTGTATATTGGAGAAAGCATTTGAAAATATGCTATGGATAGAAATTCAGATATGGCTCATGGGGGAAAGTAACATGACTTAATAGGTCTCCCCACCAAACCACCTAACTTCTGTAACTAAATTAATACTGGCAATAATAGGGGAAGAGAGATAGAAATGTGAATTGTAACCACAATTTGAGCTGTGTACAGTTACATCATGACATCAGTTTTTCCATTCAAGCTGGTAAATAAGTACACCCAGAGATATGTGAGCCCTTGCTGATGAGATCTAAATCAATCCAAACTGCCATCCAATTCTCTCCTGCAATAAATTTAAAACATATCTCTCCTCTACCTTCGGCCTTTGGTTCTCATTTTCTTTTTAGTTCACTGTGGTATAAACTGAGTTTTTAAGGGATTTTATCTAGGTGCCTAGCCTTAAAACGTAAAAAAAAAAAACTTCAAATATAAGTCTAAACCACTGAATTGTAAAATCTGATCAGAGTTTAACACAGGATGAGGAAAATAGGGAGTATCTGACTATGTAACTAAAGAAAACTTTCAGAGAATATCTTTATCAGTTAGCTGTTAAGCGTACCAAGACATTCTTACACTTACTGACCTGAAACATTATCCTTTTCTCCCCAAATATATGGGAAAGTTAGCCTTTTGTCCTTATCAGCTGGGATTACTTCTACATGTGTGGCCAGCTATTTACTGGGTAGGCACTCTTCTGATCTAGGCTGGGCCCCTTCCATGCCCAGGTGTTTGCTGGTATAATAGGATGGTGGGGATGTCTCACCTCTGCTACATGTGATCTCTTCTCATCCTGCAGGCTAGCTCAGACAGTAGCAGGCCCAACAGAGAACAAAAGTAAACAAGTCTCTTGAGGCATAGGCTCAGTATTGACACAAATTTTTTTAAGCACATTCTGTTGGCCAAAGCAAGTAACACAGACCCAAGAAGTGGAGAAATGGACTTCCCCATAAGGATAAGCAATGGGAAATGTTGACAGGGGAAGTAGTACACAGTTAGGGAGATCTATGCAATCAACTTGTAAGAGTATTTGAGTTCTTTCCCTTTCTTGCTAAATTGTGAGGTGCTCTAGGCACCTCCAGAAGGGCACCCCATCATTGAGGACAGGTGTATAGCACCATTGTACCTATGGGAGCCATTGGCAAAGTTCAAGGTCAAACCTCCTCAATGTAACTTCATAAGATTGATGTTTCTTTCCTTACCTCCTTACTATATTCCTGTATTTTTGGCACAATGAACAATTCCTGCCTCAGATACTCAGCAAATATTTGTGAATGAATAAATGAAGGCATGAAAAGAAGCATTAGGTAAGAGTCTCTATTAACAGAGCCAGATGGAGAAAATAAAGCGCACTTAGTAGAGAGCAGGGAAAGCACTAATGACGTGAGGCAATAGAAGATAAGGAAATCTAAGCTGGAAAAGAAACTTCTGAGTTGAACAATGGTAATGATAGTGTTTTTGAAGTTCTTACTGCTGCTGGCTCAGCCATGCTGTAAATATTTAAATAAGCCCTAGCAATATAGACAGGAAAAATGAATCCAAAGCAGAGATCAAGTTGAGCAGGAAAAACAGGAGATTACGCAGCTCATTGTCCTGGAAAGCAGCTATTCCCAGTGATTTAGGATGACAGGATAGGGCCATCCACTGGGGCGGATTTTACTCACCGGCCGGGGGAGGCCCCTAACAGCAGGGCAAGCTGTCACAAATGTTAGGGTACTTGCCATTTGATCGGGTTCAGGACGAACTGCTGACAGACACACACACTGCAGTTAACCAGGGCGCTGGACCAGCTGCACTGACAAGAGATAGGCTTTGGGGGTCTGAACACAGCAGAGAGGTGCTGGTGGCACCTACGAAAGGAGGGCCCAGGAGAAGCGAATGGCTAGCGCCTCAGGGTTTCTCTCACTCCTCCAGGCCACACACAGTTTGCCTCCCTTGTCCATTAGCAAGCACAAATGCATTTTATCTCACTAGTAAAATCGGCGCTGCTGGGATGACAAGACTCACTTTCCACAGGGTGAATAACAGCTTTGCGACCTATTGTCAGAACGTGTCAGGTACAGTTAAGGTGATTCTATTTCATGAAGACACGACCCCCAGTGCCGTTGTTGGCAATTCAGACGTTTCCCGTCAATGCCTGCCACTCAAGGATGATGTGTAATCAAACCCAAGTCACAGCCAGCTTTTCGCAGGAGAGTTGCTTCCAAGTTTTACTTTTAATACCTGAGGTTTTGTGTTACTGATATTAAATAAAAAACTCCTTGCAATGAATTTTAAATGAGGTAAAAGCTCTCACCAGAGATTTGTTAAAAGCAGATGAACAGCTGTTCTTTTCTTCCCCCCTTTTAGTAGAAGGGCTTTAAATTATATATTAACCAAAAAGGTAAACAGAATAAAATGGGCAATTAAATATTAATGGAAGATGTAGTGGAATTGTCCTGTGCTGCACTTAAAACAGCCTGAATGATTGAGCTGTGAATTGCTCTCCCCGAGGTATTGAAATATTCATCAGCGCTATTTAATAAATGTTCATATTCGTAGGCACTCATGTTTACACTATGGCACTTGCAAGAGAGTGCTTACTAAAGAAAACATGCTAATGGAAGGTGAGCTTCCTTGTGCTGTGAGTCACCTTAAATTATACAGAGCGTGCCGGTGAGGAGACGGGAATCTCTTCTCCGACAAATGAGAAGCTTGCATGGGAGAGGACTGTCTTTTGTTAAGAGAATGGCTGGGGATTGCACAGAGGCATTGTGGCTCCAAGACTATTTTGAGGTTTTTAAAAATTTATCTGGTTTGCATTTTAAAAATGTTTAACCTTTCCTGCCTGAAGCCTCACTTCATTCCAAGGCTACGCCTACCTTACAGGAATGGATTCAAGAGAAAACAAAAGGAGACTGCAGTGGGAACCCCAAAACAACCTAGGCAAAAGCGCTCTGGTGACAGCAGATGCAAACTCCCAGAGGCACACAGCATTTACAGGAAGAGGGGGAACCACCCCTTCTCTCTCTCCCGCTGACATTTGTTTAGTCATTCTTTCCCAAGACAAGCAGATTCTGTGTTACCTCAAGTGGGCCACTCCATTGTTGCCATTAGTTAAACACAATCAGGGCTGGCCGATACGCAGGAATTGGCAGATCTCTAGGGAAGACACCAAAATTGACAGAGGCAGTGCAGAAAGGGGCTGTATTTCAGATGAGGAGAATGGCCTAAAATGAGCATGCCCATCCAATTTATATAGCTGCTTACCAATAATTATAGTCACTCAAATTCAGCAGCATCGTAACATGTATGTGCCCGACGATGAAACCTCATCCCCCTACTATTAATCATAAAAGCTTGAGAAAACTTTTTTGGTGAGAAAAGCAGATTTCTAGTCCCAGAGCAATAAAAAAAACATACAGAATACTCTAGCATGGCTGTGTCACTCTCTCATAATTCTATCGTACTTCTACAGCTGTATCATGGGTCCACAGTGGGCAGAATATACCGCTGTCCCCTTGGCTGGGTAGTTGACCATGTGATTTCCTTTGCCTCATAGGGTTATTAGAGGTCATGGCACTAAAGTAAATGCTTAAGATGTTCAAGAACTGTTAAAGTGGAGAAGAAAATGACCCTATCAGCTACAGTCCATGGAGAACAAGAGACACTGTGGTACTAACCCCAAATGGATCATCCTTGCTGGCAAGCACTAAACCGTAGAGGCATGAACAGAATGTACATTTCATCTGTCATAGTTGGGGGTTTGCTGTATAACACTGGTACAGCACTGTCTGTGCCATAGGTTCAGCATCAATCCAAGGCTTTTGTAGACAACAGGAAACTATTAGTTGTTTTTCTCATTTGGGGGGGTATTATGTTACTAATACAACAAAGGAGTTTAGCCCTGAAGTGTTGTCCTTCAGGGAAGCACACTGCCCTTTACTTAAGCTGGAAACACTGCAATCTTCCTTGGTTTCTCCTACTTCTTCAGTATTGCCCTTTCAAAAATGTTACCAAGTCCTGCTGGACCAAGTACTCAAACACATCTTTTTCCTGTCTGCCCCGGGACTGCCTGCTTCCAGATTCTGTCTTTGATTGCTGCCGCAGCCTGTTCACTCATCCTTCCAGCATCTACGTTTCTGTCAGAGTTGCGTTTCTGACAGTTCATAGAAGCTTCCTGTCTGATTACATCACTCTCCTTTCTAAAGCACTTTAACTTAGAAACCTTCTGCAGAGTTGTCCATCATCTATAAATACTTCAATGTTTGCTTTTCCACAACTTTGAGTGCCTGTTCCTAATTGCCCACCCATCTATGTAACCAGCATTGGTCCTCACTGCCCACCCTAGATGATAGCATTCCCAGGTCACTTTTACATCCATGTTTTTTTTCCCATGTGGATCCTTCTGCCTCTCATGCTCTGCTCTCTGATTATCTGCCTGATTCATCCTGCAAGTTCCATGTAGTCACAGGTAGCTCCTTCACACTATCATTAAACTTAGAAAAGTATTACCCCATTCTATTGTGTATATTGTTTGCCTGAATCTCTCTCATATGACCAAGAGTTCTTCAAAAAGGAAACAAAAAAGACAGTGTGAAGTGGTTGCTCAATGAGTAATTAAACCTAAGTGCTCTATCCAGGCAAGATTTATTAAACTAAGTCTTTCTGAACATCAGGTGATTTCTTCCTCTGTGCTGTTTTACAGTTGGAAGGAATTGGTGCTAATACAAAATATGATTTGGGAAATGCTTATGGATAGTTCAGCAATAAAAGTTTCTTAGTGGGGATTAATGTATATATAAACAAAGTAGTAATTCAGAGACAGGATCTGTTTTAGATTTGTATATGTGACCAAGGAAAAAGTGTCCATAGTAAAATACTGAAGTTTACAATATAACCTAGCTATCGTTGTTGTTACTAGAATTTCAAATTAATAGGAATAAGTATCAACAAGATCCTTTAGGCTGAGTGAACATGAAATTTATGGATCAAGGGTCCAACAACAAAAAATATACATCCACTAATGGATAAACTAAGGTGTCTATCCACACAATGGAATGTTATTTTGCTATAAAATGAAATTAGGAACTTCCATAGGCTAAAATATGAATGAACCTTGAGAAGCATCAGGCCAAGTAAAGGAGCTCATTCAAAAAGGACTACAAATCATGAGTCCACGTATATTAAATGTCAAGAACAGCTAAATATACAAAAATAGGAAGCATAGTAGTAGTTAGTTAAGGTCAAGGGGTACTGGATGGGGACAATTAGAGTATACATTTTTTCCTTTACTTTTTAATAGTATTGGGATTGAACCCAGAAATCTCTTATAGAAAAGACTGAGCTAAATCACCAACCATTTCTATGTTTATTTTGAGACAGGATCATCCTAATTTTCCCAGACCAGCCTCTAACTTGAAATCCTCTGTCTCAGCTTCCTCAGTAGCTGGGATTACAGGTGTAAGCCACTGTACCTGACAACAGTTTCTTTTTGAAGTGATGAGAATTCTCTTTAATTGATTATAGTGATGTTTGGATAATTCTGAAAACATACTAAAAGCCACTAATGGCATGTTTTAAATGGATGGATTTAAATTATATATTAATTGGGTCTTGATAAATCTCTTTTTTTTTTTTTTTGGCGGTACTGGGGATCAAACTCAGGACCCTGCGCTTGCTAGGCAGGCGCTTATTCCAATGAGCTATATCCCCAGCCCTTGATAAATCTCTTACCAAAAATACTATCTTTGAATGTCCTTGAAAAATAATCCAGACTTACTCACAAAAGGATAGACTCTGATTTCCATTTGTCCTGATAAAGAGACTTGGAGGGCATCAACAGACATGGATTGGATTGTACACAGTTTCTGAAATAAAACCAAGAAGTTGCTATGGACCCAAGGCTGTACACAATGTCAAAAGCCAATGCCAACACTCTATATGACTTAGTGTGCTTCCTTTGCTGGCATAATTCTAGTTAGTACATTTCAATCAGCTTTTACATGGCACTAATGTCAACCCTGATGAAAATATTAAGGGTTATAAGATACAGTTACTACATGGTGCCTCTCCCCAGTTGGAAAAACAAAAAACAAACAATGAAACAATTTTCACAGTGATAACAATCAGAAAGGAAATATCATGAATTTCAAAATATTTGCTAAATAGACATAAAGGACACAGAATATACAGTATTACAGAGTCTTTAAACTACTTTGGCTATTTTTTAAAAGTAAAAAAGCTGCCTAAGATTTGTATTTTTCATAAAAATTGGGTTTATTGGGATGACTCCCAAATCCCAATTTCTACTCAGAAATATGCTTATGCTATCATATTTTCTTTTTTCAGATTCAATGTTATATAGAAATTGATTCACCCACTAGTATAGTTATATAAGAATTGTGAAAATTCAGAAAAATTACTGAATTGTAGCTTCATCAAGAGTCTGAAGCGTAAAGCAAACAGAAAAAACTGTTCAATTAAGAGATCTGAAATGGATGTAGAAGGATCCTACCACTAGCAACAAGAAACCCAGGTCATAATATAGGATAACAGGGATAACTCAGGGGAAAGGAACTATATCCAGGTGCTTATATGTTTACTAGACTCTTTTAAAACGCTTCTTAAATGCATTTTAAAACTGCCATTAGATTAGCCACTTAATAAAAATTGTTTTTATATGAAAGCAAAATTAAATTTTTAAAAATCACACTTTTTCTGTCAAGAAACTTCCAAGACTCCTTGCTTGTTAGAACATGAGACCATTGTTCCACTGATCTCAAATACATTCCAGTTACTGAAGAAGAATATCATATGCACACTAAAACTACTCTCGAGCACAGAAGAATCTGTTCTCTCAATGTACTTCCATTTCTTCATGTCCATTCCCATAGGTTGTAGAACACTGGAGTTTTACAAAGACTGCTTTCAGTATTCTACAGATAAATCAGGCACACTGAGTTTAGTAACTAAGGGAACACCTTAAGCTCTGACAGCCAGTGAGGCAAAACTCTAATGATCATCATTTCAGTGGTTAAGCACCACAGGTAAGGTGAATATATTCTAAGGATGACACGTTAAACTTAAAGGGAAGCTGTCGGAGGCCATTGGAAGGCTATCTGAGGTCTCCCTTGAAACAATAGCGGGTAATGGAAGGGACAAAAGAAAGGTGAAGGAAGAGTGAAGCAGACTGGGAGAGCCTCTCCCTGCAGGAACGACTGGTGTCCTTGAGCAAAGTCATTCAACACTGGAAAGGGCTAATCTGTTTTCCATATTCACTTTAGCCTGTGAACCTACCCAGACATCTGAACAAATATACCTGCTTCTAATAAAGTGGGTTCTACCAAGCAGCACTACAGAGAAGAAAATTTTATAGTCCTGTTCAGGAGAGGAGAGTGACCTTTCTATGCAAGCACCGTAGTGAGAATATACTGAGCAGAAGTACTGGTGTGCACTCTGCAAGCATCGAAGAGAAAATTAGCTGTTTCAAACCATGGAACTAATGTGAATCATTGCTAATAGCTGCTTATTCATCACCAGCATAAAAAGATAATTTGGCTAAACTAATGAAGTAATTCCAGCTTTTAAGTGAATGCTACTTATTAATTGTTACTAAAAAAAAAAAAAAAACAGGGAGGTAAACTACATGCAGTGAGTACAACCAGCTTCCACCCTAGTATATGAATATTTTCTTGATGTCGCTGGGATAATATTCTGCTTGCATGAATTTGGGGATGTCGAACTGTTTAAGAAGATTTCTATGGAGGGAAAGAAAATCAGGATTCCATGATTTTGAAGGAGGAACGTAAAATGGGTAGTAGGGCAGGAGATGAGTATTTTCTCCTGAGACAGAGATGGAAATTGAGATCTAGATCAAGACAGAAACAGAAAAAGAGAGACAGAGATTTTTCTTGTATCTCATTGCTAGTGAAAAAACCATCCTCAACAATAGCACACAGAGATTTGAGCCCACCGGAACTGCTATCTCATCCTGGTTAATACTTTCTAACGGTGTCAGCTTAAATTCATTGTTACATTTACTGCTTCTAAACCTCAATTTCTACCTTCTCTAAAGTGGGCTGATACTATATAGTTTAAAACAAACTGGTTTATGGAGAAATACTAATTTTCTGGAGGAATAAGCAATGAGTAGTTTTACATTGTTTTTTTCTGAATACGTTCCTCCAATTCTGCTGTGTGGAGCGAATCTTTCCTTCTGGAAAGTAACTCTGGTATGAGTCAGCTTTCCTGCTGCTGGGATGAAGTTCCTGACGCTCACGAGAAGAGGGGGAGAGGTTGATGTTAGCCCCCAGTTTGACAGGTTTCATTGATGTTAGCCCCCAGTTTGACAGGTTTCAGGCCATGGCCTGCTGGCTCCAAGGTGGAGTACCACGGCGGAAGGGCACCATGGAGTAAAGGTGCTCCCTGTATGGCAGCTGGGTGGCAGACCAGGGGGGAAGAGTCAGAGGAGAGGGGACCAGGGAGCAGAAAATACTCAACCAGACACAGCCAGAAGCAGGCTTGACTAATCTCTTAGGTATGTTTCAAACCAATCAAATTGACAAAAATTAAATGTCATATTCCCTAAATGAAATTGTGGTTGATTTCACAAATGTTCAGTGATTTTGGTTTTTAGAACTATTTTATTTCAGTGTTGGAAGACACAGTGCATCAGTGCATTTAACCAGCATATTCCAACCCCATATTTGACTCAAATATTCACATAGTGACGTTAGCTGACCATGGACTGAATCCTCTGAAACTGTGAAACAAAACAAATCCTTCTCTAAATTGATTTTCTCTTTTAAAAAGAACCTTTCCTATTAGTGTGTGATTTTTTTTTTTTTATTTTAGAAACATAAAAGTACAAAAACATATTGACAAACAGACACCATTATCATAGAAAATAGTACAATCACAACTAATCTATAGACAAGGTGATATGGTCTCAACAGTAGTTGTTGCTTTATCCATTGATATCTTCGAATTGTAGATGTATGGACCCATATACAGACATGCAAATTTAGTCAGAC
>PVLD010019063.1:0-37394 GCA_004027595.1 Dinomys branickii | reverse complement strand
GTCTTCTATCTAGAACATACAAAGAATTAAAAAACATGTACCTGTCCAAATTCAAAGACCCAATCCAGAAATGGGCATCTGAGATGAATACACACTTCTCAGATAAAGAAATACAAATGGCAAATAAATATATGAGAAAATGTTCCACATCCTTAGTCATTCGAGAAATGCAAATAAAAACAACATCGAGATTTCATCTTACCCCAGTAAGACTGGCCAGCATGAAAAAATCATTCAATAACAAATGCTGGAGAGGCTGTGGAGAAATAGGGACTCTGTTACACTGCTGGTGGGAATGCAGACTGGTGCAACCACTATCGAGAGCAGTTTGGAGATTTCTCAGCAAACTAGGTCCAGAGGTTCCATTCAAACCACCTATTCCCCTTCTGGGTATTTTCCCAGAAGATCTGAAAACATCATATCACTCTGATATATGTGCACCCATGTTTATAGCAGTGCAATTTGTAATAGCTAAAATGTGGAAGCAACCCAAGTGTCCATCCACAGAAGACTGGATTAAAAAATTGTGGCATTTTTATATAATGGAATACTATTCAGCTATAAAGAAAGACAGTTTTGCGGACTTTGTAGGCAAGTGGTCAAAACGGGAGTCCATACTCATAAGTGAAATAAATCAGCGGTACATGAGCAGGCAACGTATTGTATCACTGGTTTAAGAACCTGAGGGTGGGAATATAAACTGAGAGACATGAAGGAAATCTATTCAAAAACAAAGAACAGATGGGACGAGGGAAAGGAGAAAAGAAAGAGGCAAAAATGTATGTATGTATATATGTATATACATATGTGCAGGAGGGCTAACATGGTTCTACTATTGTATTGTATTACTTAATGCTAAGGAATAGTTGATGACAGGTTATTCGATCAATCTTGTGTGTCTGTATGTGTTATACACTTTGAAGATATGAATTTGCAAAGCAGCAACTACTGTTGGTTTTCTGATGCTTTGTATATAATTCAATTCTGATCTTACTGTTATTGTACTACTTTGTGCCTCTTTGTTAATGCTTTGCTGCTTTCCGGTTTCTTTTTTTTTTTTTTTTTTTTCTGTTGTTGAGATGATTAATTGTTTGACCAATTTCGCATGTCTGTATCTGTGTTCATGAATACACACTTCGAAGATATCAATAGGTAATGCAACAACCATTGTTGAGTCCATGTCACATTGTCTATAAATCAGTTTTGCTTGTGCTATTTCTTATGCTACTTTGTGTCTGTTTGTTAATATGTTTTTGTGCTTTTACTTTTAAAATAAAATAAAATAAAATAAAAAAAGGAAATGTCATGTGGTTCCACTGGAGTGAGAAACTGAAAGTGTAAACAAGGACCACAGTGTATAATTGATACTGAGATATTAAGAGAAAATATTCAAGTGCGAAGAGAAACAGGGAGTGGAGAGGGGTAAAGGAAAGAAGGAACGTAAAGAAAGGATAGAAGGAAAGTATGGAAACAGCTTTTTAAATGAAGAGGGGGAAAGGGAAGTGAGAGGAGGGAACGGGAAAGAAGAACCCAGTTATAGCATTTGCAGGCACAAGCTCCTTAGGATGAATGTTATCATTATGTATATCTGAAATGTACCAATAAAAGAAACAGTAAGAAATAAAACTAGACAAAGTCAGAAAATAAGTTGCTAGACACTAATAAACTATTTCTGTCACACTATCTTCAAGTGTGATATTTTCTGTTCTGATTTCCTCTTCTTCAGTTTTTAGTATAGAAAATTGAGTTGATTAAGTCATTTATCTGACTCTTAAAAAGATTAAATAAGACAAAATATGTAAAATTATTTTTTAATTTTAGAGCTCTCATTGTACTGTACCAAAGCCCTATATTAAAAGATTTACCTGGCTCTTTTTTAAGTTGAATCCTACTAACCCTAGGTAGTTAGTAATATTGTATCACTTCGCATATCAATATATTTACATAACTGAAAAAATTTTACTGGCCACTGTTTCTTAGCATTTTACACTATGGTCTCAGGGTACAGATTCAATCTGAGAACTGTCCTAGTGCTAAATTCAGGCATGTAACCTAAAACAATAAAAGCAGGTCCATAAAACTGCTGGGATAATACAGAGCAGGTGGCTGACAGTAATATCACTGAATGGAGAGGAATACTCTTTATGCCTTTACTCCAGGATTTTCTACAATTCCCTGCTGAGCAATGCCACTTGATGTCCCTACTAAGAATACTAAATTCTAGATTTCATCCCAGATTCCTTGAATCTGCATTCCAGTTCAGAGAATTGTTGGAAGTCTTCAGTAAATTCTATCAAGACTTTTTGTCAACCATGGTTCTATTCACCTCTTTGTCTACTTATTTTTAAAATCTTTACTGTTGGGAGAGATATTTTTAATTAATTTTGCTTCTTGGACCAAATCCTATGATAAAATTCTCTGGCCCATGGTGAGGTGTATGCCAACAGCATGGCTTTATTTTTTCATACTGAATCTTCTCAGTGTCTTGCTTTGCAGTCAGCTTCTGAGAAAGAGCTTAGCCTGGTCCCAGAATGCTCCTAGATAAATAGTTGAACTATGACATTGAACTCCCTGCTCACCTTTTGAATTCCTTGCTTGTCTATAGCAAGTCTCTGGCTAAGCACGCTGGAAAGTCTGGAAGCAGGTCAGCAAGAAGAGTTCTAGGATTCCTTCCTGCAGTTGCCAGCCAGCTTGCTTTGAGCCTGGATAGACGCCAGGTATTAGACCGGGTGCAGCACTGAAAATATCCTAGAGATTTCTTACAATGTATAGGTTTTATCTATTTTTCCAGCTCCTGGGGACTAATTTCCTGTCCTCATCAATTTAAATGTGCTTTGGAAAATAATGAGCAATAAGATATAGATAATCCTTCAAAGCCATTTAAGTCTGACAAAATGATGATTAAAATACAGAGCAAATGAAAGAATACCTCATGCCTTTTCTATCCACAAGATCATAAGCTCCATTTGGCTAGAGTATTTTCCCCTTGAGATTTCCCAGCACCTGGGACAATGCATTATTGAACTCTCACTGAATATTCAGTGAATAAATTAAAGAAATAAAATTTAATGTGTCTCTCCTGATATAAATATGATTATTTGAATATATCATCAGTCCTACACAGTTCCACACTAACAGAGTATAACTTGGTAGTAGGTAACTTTTTAAAATGATGGTTCTTTTCTCTTCAGCATTAAAAGAGGAACATGAGCTCCTGGGGACAGACTTCTAGTAACATAGACAAAAACATGAAATGTAATTTCCTCTATTCAGATTCTTAAATGGAAGTCAGAAATTGCAGTTTTTGATTTGAGTCAAACATGCACACACACACACACACACACACACACACACACACACACACACACATACGTATATTTGATCTTTGTAAGGTTTTTGGAAAATTCTCAGCCACTTTAAAACAATCAGATGACTTTCCTTCTTTTACAAATAAAACTCCATATTTTTGGCTTTCCCTTACTAAGTGCCATTAGGTAATATCTCAAAATCATTGTCAGTGTTGTAATGATTGTCTATTAAATCTGCACGGGTACATGACTCCCACTTGTATGACATCATCATTGGCTCTTTCTATCGCAGCATTATCTTCAGCAAAGTATTCTGTAGCTATGCTATTTGATACTGAATGTCACTACCCCCAAGTGGCTATTGAACAGTGGAAATGTGGACAGCCCAACTAAAGCACTACTTTTAAAATTTTTATTAATTTGCATTTTAATCAGTATGGCTAATGGCTAACATTTTGGAGAGCATAGCTCTATACCTTCACTAAAGCATATGTTTTTGCTCCCATCAGCCCTACCAAATTCAACTTTCTGGATGTGAAATGAACTTGTGTTCTATTATAAGTTAGGACAGTGTTTTAATTAACTAATATACAACTATATGTATTTATCGTATAAAATGTATGGTGCTTTGAAATATATATACACTGTGGGTTGTTTAAGACTAGGTAATTAACATATATTATTTACCATAGTCTTTTTTTGTGGTGAAATCAGTATGTCTGCACTTTGATGTCAGTTACAGCACAATTTAAGGAGAATAAGATACAGGAACAGCATAAATGTCAATGAGCGGATAAATGGATTATAAAATGCAGTATATATGTACAAAAGAAAATTATTCAGCCATAAAAAGAATGAAATTCTTTCATTCACAGCATGTGGATAAAATTGAAGAGCATCACACTAAGTAAAACAAGCCAGACACAGGAAGACAAAGACGGCATTATCTCCACTAATATATGGAGTCTACAAAAGTAGATCTCAGAGAAATCAAGCATAGAATGGTATTTATCAGAGCTGGGTGTTTGGGGCAGGTGGTTTGGGAGCTATTGGTAGCAGACATATTTTAAAGATTATCTCTCTAAGTGTAACATGTCAATTTATAGGATAATAATTATATTTTAAAATATGATTTTTTTTTCTTTCTTCTTCCCCACTATACATTTACACTTCTCAGGTAGGACCTCAGACATCACAGTTTGTGTTTTGTACAATTATTAATGATTCATATAATTAAGCAAGTTTTAAAAGACCATTGAAAAAATCATTTGAAGAGAATAAGAATGGCAAGTTAGCCTGCTCCATGTACCCGTAGGCACCTTCAAACCTGTATTCTTATCTCTCCTTTTACTATTGTACCCTAGCAGCCTCAACACTTACTGTTTCTGATACCCACCATCAATTCCACTGCCTTCTGTGTGCCTCTCAAAGAGAACATTGCGTCTATGTGTGTCACTTTATAATAGATATTTTTAAGGTATGAGCCAGCACTCACTTCCTAAGATGACTAACATTCTATTCTCAAAAATGTCAGCCCTGCAGCAATGTTGGAGCTACATGACTCTATTCTGGTTTGGGTCAGGAATGGCCTCAGACATTCATGTATTGAAAGTTTACAGCAGGGTTCAGAAGAATGTCTTAGAATGGTGCCTGAGTCACAAGGCAACCGACCTCATCCATAGATAAATCTGCTAGTGAGGTCTGGTTGAATGAGATTTTAGGAGGCGGATCACCACTGGGTGAAGTGGGCATTGGCAGCATGACTTTGCAGGGTGCATCTTCTCCCTGCCCTAGCTGTCTCTATGCAATATCCCTCTCCTCCTTTGTTGCCAGGAGGTGAGCAGTCTTCCCTTGTCACATGCTCTTGGTCAAGATGGTCTGTCTCACCATAAAGTGGAACCAGCTGACCGCAGACTGAAATCTCTGAAAGCAAGAATTAAAATAAGTATTTTCTTCTTTAAGCTGCTTCTCTCAGGTGCTGTGTGATAGAGATGGAAAGCTTTGAACTGCTTTCTTTCACTGTCGGAGTCATGATGAGCTTATGTCCTGCTGAGACATCATCTCACCTGAGAATTGGGGCGTGGAGTTCAAAAAGGACAATTTCTCTCTATTTAAAGTGAGAATAAAGGTAGTATAAATGTGTGCTGGGGCAGCCCTGTGGGTACCTCTCCCCATGAAAAAGTAGATATGGCTGGTACTCAGAAAATGGGAAAAATGAAGCAAACACTCAAACGCCCAGGGAGAAGACTCCTCACATTAGAGATACGGAGTGAAGAAATGTATGGTCAGTTTTCCGCTAAGGAAATCTATGATGTACAAGGTAAGAGCTGGACCTGATGGGAGGTGGACTTCGATACAAGACAGCCCATTATGCTCACTGCCAAGCAAACCTCTGGCTGCTTTTTGTTTGTTTTTCTTTAGAGGGGGAAGGGCATCTTTTAGGGGTTTATTTTGGACCAGAAATTCTTCTGCTAGATTCTCAAATCTCAGTCAACCTGTTAATCAGTGTGCCTAGAATATGGAATTAAAATTTGTTATTTTTTTCTTTTTTCTGGCTTAGAAATTCTATTTACCTTTATTGCCTTGATTCTGTATGCCAACTCATTCACTCACATATGAATGAACAATTTACATGTAAAATAATTTAACTCATTGAAAAATAGTCACTTTCATGTTTCTGAGTAATTTTGCAGCACCAATTTCTAATCTTAGGCTTTGACTTCTTACAAATCTGAGATTGTATGGATTATCCAGCCCAAGGAACTCTGAGGTGCATAGCTCACAGGCGTAAGTGAAGGAATACAGATCTTCAAAAGATGATGTAAAGTTTGTAAAGTTCCATTCCACACACTGTGCTTATTAACTACTGGCTGGGATAAGTTTGTAAAATTGGCATTTTTAACAGTGCCATCCACTTTTTGATACTGGTAGCCTAAGAATTTTGATTTGAAAAGCAACACCACACAAGGACAGAGAGTAATAAATTTGGCTGGAGTGAGATGGGTGAATGGATATGCTTGTTCTAAGAGCAGGAGGAACTTTCTCAAAACCCTGACTGTGACATCCTCCCCCTTACTGTTCAGTACTAACTTGGCTTACTGTCACTGATGCCTGGAGATATAGGCCAAGTTTTATAAGGGGCAAAATGCCTGGATTCGAAACTGTTTTAAGACAAGTGAAGACAAATGGATCCTGTCTTTAGCAAATAGTGAAGTCACTCGTGAATAAATTAGGTAAGACCTGGAATCTCAGTCCGTTTCTGCTGCTATCACACAACAACACAGACTGGGTAATTCATGCCAGACAGAAATTTCTTTCTCCCCCTCAAGGCAGGTGACTTTGAGAATAAGGTGACAGCAGATCTGGTCTCCAGTGAGAACTTGCTTACTCCTTTAAAGCGGTGCTTTTGCTTCCAGAATCCTCATAGAGCAGAATTGGGGAGAAAACAAAGGGCATAGATGCTGTTTCCTCAAAGGAAGGAGCTGAATGTGTCTCAAACGCCATACGTGCTGCATTCGGAGGTTGTACCCAATAGGAGGTCTTTAGGTCACCAGAGCTTTGCCCTCGTGGTGCATTAACGCTGCTTATAAAAGGACTGTTGGCTGTGGGTTCTTTCACTCTCCTGATTTCCTGCCACATGAATATGAAATATTCTGCATCATCCTGTGGTGTATGCAATGCTCAGGTCCCACCATGCGATTGTGTGCCTTGAACTTGAACTTTACAGCCTCCGGAAGAGTGAGGAGAGAACTTTTTGTTCACCATTTACTCATTGTAGGGTATTGTCTTATTGATGCCTAAAACAGATTGAGAGAGGGCAAAAGGGACTAGAATGCTGCTTCCGGCCACTTTTTTTTTATCAGAGCACCGATCTCCCTTACGGAGACAGAGCATCAGAGCACCAGTGAACACTGGGAGTACCATGGTCAAACAAGATCACTGGTGTCTTAGCCACATTCTCATTGCTGGGACACAAAAACTGGAGCTCACAACTTGGAGAAGGAGATGCTTATTTTGCCTCCTATTTTCAGCCATGCTCAGCTGGTTCCAAGAGAGAAAAGATGGGGTAAGGACCTGGGCACCAAACATCTGCTCATCTCGTGGGAATGGCCCTGAAGCAGAGTGAAGGGACAGGCCGGGGGGGGGATGAAGATACAGTGTTTTAGGTCACGCTCCAGCACCCACCTTTTCCAACCATGCCCGACCTTCTAACATCACCCCTGTGATGTAATCACCTCTTAAAAGTCCTGCTTAGCAGCACAACACTCTTGGGAGATACACAGATACAAACTACAGCAGCTGAGGAGAATCACAATTTCTCCAGACATTGTCAAATCTCCCTGAGGGATAAACGTGCCATGTATTGTGAATCACTGTTCTTAGTGGAGAGGAACAGGGAAAGTGGGGTTGGGGTGCCAGGAATCCCCTCTTGCGATTCTTTTCTGAGTTACCCCTTGTTTGAAGTTTTCCTTTGCAACAAAAGTGAAATTATATGTAAGCAGATATACTGGCCAAAAAATTTCTCATTTATGAGTACAAAGGTTTAGTGGACTTGTGGGGAAACTACTATCCTCAGAAGTTCACTTTTCGTGTTTTTATAAATCCAGTTATTGTCATATTGACCCTCATCCAGCTGGATAAACAAACTCAAGGAACACTCTCAGCCGCATCCTCATTAGTAACTCTGCAGGCAAAAGCCCTGTCATCTTAAGATGTTTTGTATTCAAAGCAACAACTAAAAGAGTATTTCCAGATTCTTGTGCCTTCCTTAAATCTACGGTCTTGTCTTTATTATTTCTGTGGCCTATTACTGCCGGCCAATTGTGCAATAAAATTTGCAGTTTACATTTGGTGTCTGTTTTAAAAGTCACAGCTACTATATCCCTGAACTCTCTAACATTCCTAGTGGATCAATCAAATATACATCTGGCCTGTTAAGTGGCTCAAGAAATCTGTATCTGAGCTCTCTCAGTCAAAGCTTTATGAAGGGTTATGCTAAGAAAAAAAAATAGCCATTCCCAGATTCAAATGTTTGTGCTTTGTTCAAGTACATGCATTAGAGATCTAAGCACGGGCAGGTGCTGAATGCACAATTGGTTCATAAACATTTTTCCCCAATTATAAAGAGCTCTCCAGAAAAACAGATCACGGACAAAGAAGAATTCAGCCTGGGGATTTGTATATTGTCTAGCTTGTTTCATTGCTTGCATTTGATTGTTTTCTAAAACTATGTGGTATTTAATTTATGTGCCAAGGTTTATCACTTAGGACATACAATTTTTCCAGAAATTCCCTTTAAAATGTTGATCAGCTTCCCAGTTTTAGGTGTCACTTAAATTAAGTCACCCTCAGACAAAACTTCAACTATGGTGGTGTGGTAATGAGATCCTCAGCACAGTTTGGAGTAAAAGAACTTGTGATGTGTTCACAATTCAGCAACCCGCTTTTGACCTTGAAGACTTTTTCTCTTCTACTGTAAAACGGAGGTGATATCCACATTCAGCTTTAAATACACAGTCAAAACAAAAGCCCAGGCTCTGTAATAGGTCCTGAAGAATGGGAAAATGAAAAGATAAGAAAGAGAAGTTCAGGAAAGGGAAGTAAAAGAAAGGAAAAGCAGAACGAGGAAGGAGACAGGAGGGCGGGAGGTGGGAAGGGAGGAACAGGGGCAGGGAAGAGGGAGAAGGATAAACGGAAAAGGCAAGGAGCCGAGGGAGGAAGGCTTCTGTCCTGGGAGAGCTACTCTGGAAAGTGCTGTTTGTTCTAAGTTCAGTAATTGAAGATAGTTTGAAAGATATTCATATAAAGAAAATAGATTTTCATAAGCGCTTTTAAATCACTGTACAAAATCTCAAGTAGATCTAAGAATCTTTTATACACAGAGAAATCCCCCCAAGCAATAGACTGCACCATTCTTTACTTCCGTTAAAGTGAGATACTGCTCCAGGATTCTGAATCTAGCAGCTGCTGGTATATGCGTCTCTTGCCACACTCATAAAGGTTTCTAATGTACAATAACATAGAGCTCATTCCTTCTATGCTTGGATGCGTTATTTATAATTAGCTAACTTTGTACTAGCTTCATGTTTCGAAGGAATGGTAATTGGAGCTATCCATTTTTAGTTCACAGAAAACAAGACTCTTTATTTTTAATAGCGCCATCTACTTCCCACCCTTTCTGCCAATGATTTGGGTTGTTCAGCTGTGGCTCCTGTTTTCAATGCACTTACATTTCACAACCGTGAGATGATGCCTGTTCAAAACGAATTAGCCTGAAAGCTCATCTGAGAGTGCTGGCGGCTAGCTGCACCCCTATAGCTTTAGCATAAACAAGTGGGGCAGAACACAACAAACCACAGTGTCTGTACCTTGACTCATTCATCTGCAAACCGAAAGTGATCTTGTTGATGTCAATAAGTCTGAACAGATAATGATCAGATGGCAGTTAAAATATTTGTCTGGCAGCTATTCGTGCACTAATTCTCATAGTGCTTGTATCATAGAGTACTTTGAATCTACAGGGCACCTTATATAATTGCACATTTTGTTCTGAAAACTGGTCTGCATATTTACCGTGTCTACAAAAACCAGTTCCTTGTTTCCCTCTGCCACAAATGTGGATATCTCTGCAGTCTGACTTCCCTTCCCCACAACTCTAGTCTCCATCAAGAAGGCTAGAGGCCTGCAGTCTTCCTCCACCTGGAGCCAGGTAAAGGGATGGTGCAGACGTTACAGACACTCTTGTTTCAGGAAGTCAAAGGAAGAGCTGTTCTGGGATGAATGGAGGAGAGGAGAAAAGGCTCTGTGTGGGCCCGACTGTTAAAAGTTCATTTCAAACGCAGGTATAGCTCTTAAAAGTGGGCATGAGTTCTACTCATGACTTGAAGGCACTTCAAGTAGGGCACAGGAGTCAGTCAACTGAAATAGCAAAAATAACATAAAGATTGACTATGGGTACCAATACTAGAGTGCTGGAGTAAGGCATTCTGGCCTAGAAAAATCAGCAGGTAGTTACAGGGAAATTTAAGGACCTGAGAAGACACTAGGATGATGAGAAATTCAACAGTGAGAAGAACTATCAAGTGGGGAGGTTGGGAGCGGATACCATAAGGGAAGGAACAGAATAAGCGCGCGCCTGGAGGCCCTGCGGGCGGGAGTAGCGCCCCTTAGGGAAACAGGAGGCGTCATGAAGAAGTAAAGGTCACCTGTTATCTCAGTGCTAATCACTTTTGAAATTTCTTCTGCGATCCATGTTCTGCGTGAGCTTTACCAGAAAGTGATCTAAGCAGGACGGTCATTTTGAAATGCATACACCTGTGCACACTACCGATCAGTACTGGTTTGGCGGAGACTGAGGATTTACCAGCCTGCATCTGGGATGAACGTTTTCATTTATGAAGCTCGGTATTTCACTGCATTCTTATTGCTCCCGAGTTAATATTATTTATATTATTTGAGATAGCGGTGGTGAAACACTGGGGCCACTCTTGGCACAGCAAAATCTGGTATCTGTGAAAAGTTACCTCCTTGCGGAGAGGACTCACAGGGAATCCCCAGGAACCCCTGCCCTGGGTTTTCCGAGCCCTAGAGCTGGACATACAAGTGACAGACCGAGGCACACTGCTTTCTCTTGCCCTTACAAGGTATTTACTGAACGTTGGTTTCTGCTTCATTTGAGTTTTCTCTTTGTCCCATATTTCCCCAATTTATAATACCACAGAAATGATTTTCAACCAGCAAATATTAGCCCGTTTGGTTTTCCTCTGATTTTCAGTACCTAAGCTACTGAAGTGGTTCTCATATATTATACCTAGGTGTTCGGATTTTGCTTTTCTAGGACAGCAACCTCAGGCAGGTACCTCCGGGATCCAAGCGCTCCAACCGTCCTTCCTCATTCACGACGCCCCAGGGCTCATCCCGCCCACTGCCCCAGAGGCTGTCATTTGGGATCACATTACAACTCTCTTCCTGGTCCACATGGCTATGGAGCATTACCGTGGTCATAACCAAAATACCGCCCCAAAACCAAAATATTTTAGCTCTAGGTCAGGGCGCAGGAGTCAGTCCACATCTGAGATGTTCAGATACTCGCATTCTACAACTTCCCCCTTCTGCAGCCAAAGTCGTGCAGGAGCGCGAGCGAGCGGCCGCAGCCCAGACTTCGGGCTTCTCCAGACTCCCTAGGTTGGGGTGCAGGGAGCATTTGGCCCCGCCCAGGTTCGCGCCAGCCCCTCGCAAGGCCCCGCCCCCACGTCACTGTCCCCGCCCCTGCCCGCGGCCACACCCTCGGCCCCGCCCCGCGCCAGCCCGCCCGGCCCAGCCGCAGCCCGAGTCGCTGTGTCTCACCCTCCGGGGTCCGCGGGCGCAGCTCGCACGCAGGATCGCGGCCGCGGGGGCACCGGACGCGGAGACGTGGAGACGCGGGCGCCCTGCCGGACACCGGACCAGCGCTGCAGAGAGCGCCCGCCGCCCGCAGTTCTCCTTCCCGGCCCGCGCCGGCCTGGGGCGTCGGGCTTCCCCGAGGGCGGGCGCCCCTGGGCGGTGCGGGGCGCGGTGGGGACGCCGCGGGCTGCTGCCCGTCGGAAGGAGGGGGACAACGCCGGGGCGCGGGAGCCCGCGGGGCCTCCCTACCGGCCCTGGCTGCTTCCCGGGCTCTGTGGGGCCCGAGGCATCCGAAGAGCCCTTCGCCATCTGCCTAAGGTAAGCGGACTTGGCCATTTAGGGGTCTCTCGCCCCCAAACCACAGCCACAGGTCGGGGAACAAGGAGCGGATGAGGGAGCGGAAGAGGGAGCGGATGAGGGGTAGGATGAGGGGGCGACGTGGTCTTAGGACACGAATTTAAAAAATGCAACAGGCAAGGCAGATCAGGAAACTCCTAGCGTTCGCGTTTCCTGCAGAGAGGAGACTTGTCCAAGACTGAAACTTGGTTCGGTTCTTCCAGACCCAAGACGGGCACAGGAGAGCTTGCTCCTTAAGCCTGGGTCTGAGCTCCCTCTGGTGGCTTCTTGTGAGGATGCTGGCCGAGGCTACAGGTGACTCGAGCAGAGCGTCATTCCTCTGCCCACACTTAGGGATGGTTTCTCCTCCGAGAAAGTGGCTGGTCTGAGTCCTTCTTGCACCTTCTGATCACCTGAACGGTAAAATTCAATAGGAATAAGTAACAAAGGTCTTCCAGCTTTTAACCACTTATCCTTGAGTCCTTTGTAATCAAAATAACAAAAGTGGTAGCAGGATTGATTTTTACCTTAATCGCACTGGAATAAAGCCATTCTAAATGACTTAAATAAGCCAGCTAAGATGTAACTTGGATCTTACTGCTTGTCGTGATGTTCACAGGTTCCAAATATGTCCATCAGAGAACAAGAAAATACTCATTTGAGCTAACTTAACTGTGTGTAATATAGGACTTTTTTGAACTTACACATTTCTATCGAGTGACTGTAATACTTGCACCATCGGTTTCTCCCCACTGCTGACATACCTGTGGCCTCAGAGAACGGCTTTGTTTTGTTTATCTCCCAGAAAGGAGTGTCACGAAAAGGAAGAGTGAAGAGACCTCACTGTTGGTGAAAGGAGACTTTTCTTTCCTGGCTGGCGTTTTTGCTTCATGTTCGAAGAAAACTACCTGGGTGGCTGCAGAGATGAGGTTTTCAGCGTTACACGGATGAAGCTGATAAGAGAAGATACAGAACTGCTTTCCATATGTCCTAATAGACTGATGAGTAAGTAAGGCTAAAAAAGACAGATTTCAAAAGAAGGCAGAAAGTTTGATTTTGCTTTTAAATCACATAGGACTTTGAATACATGTTGAGGATATGTTTCTCCCCACAAAAATGGAAGAAGAAAAAAGTACACAAACCAAGAAACATAAAACGTTGACAAGAATAATAATTGAGCCTGATAACCGGTTACTGTATCGTCTTCTTTGGGCAAACACAAGAAATACGGCATATGATTTGTGGTTCATCCATCACCAGTGATGGTTTCCTATGTAAGAAATGATTCAGTTTAAATTTTCAAGTGCTTTTTCTCCTTTTTACAGTGTATATTTTGACTCGTATTTTAAATAGATTTGTGCAAAGAAAGTAAATGCCGAATTCATAGTATTTTTGACAATACCACTGTTCCCTACGTGTTGTGGAAAAAGTATTATTATTCCTTGAAGTTTTATTTGAATCAAAACTGTGCCAGGGACACAAATGCACAGTGTAAGTGTTCTCTTTTTGGCAACTGCGCTTGTTTTGAATAAGCTGGATGTCAGCTGGATTTCACAGCACATAGGATTTAAAGTCTGTTTTATCAGGAGCTGCAATGTGTGTTTTATACTAGCCAGATAGGAAGCACATGAAACACTGTATTTAACACGTATGCCTAAGGAAAGAATCTTCCCCATGGATCATGGCGTTAGTGTTTACAGGACATTTCCTATTTTTAACATTAGTAATGTTCGGTTTCTCTACTTTGGAAGAGTCCATGAGCAATTACTCTGAATGGGAGGTTTTCACAGATGATATAGACCAGTTGAAGACACAGAAAGTACAAGATGTCAGACCCAAACAAAAGCTGAGGCGAAGTATGCTTCATCCAAGTTTATATTTTGATGCTGGAGAAATCCAAGGAATGAGACAAAAGTCTCGTACAAGCCATTTGCACCTTTTCAGAGCTATCAGAAGTGCAGTGACAGTTATGCTGTCCAACCCAACATACTACCTACCTCCACCCAAGCATGCTGATTTTGCTGCCAAGTGGAATGAAATCTATGGTAACAATCTGCCTCCTTTAGCATTGTACTGTTTATTATGCCCGGAAGACAAAGTTGCCTTTGAATTTGTCGTGGAATATATGGACAGAATGGTTGGTTACAAAGACTGGCTGGTTGATAATGCTCCAGGAGATGAGGTTCCAATTGGCCATTCCTTGACAGGTTTTGCCACTGCTTTTGACTTTTTATATAACTTATTAGATAATCATCGAAGACAAAAATACCTTGAAAAGATATGGGTTGTTACTGAGGAAATGTATGAGTATTCCAAGGTCCGTTCATGGGGCAAACAACTTCTTCATAACCACCAAGCTACTAATATGATAGCATTACTCACAGGAGCCTTGGTTACAGGGGTAGAAAAAGGATCAAAAGCAAATATATGGAAACAGGTTGTAGTGGATGTGATGGAAAAGACCATGTTTCTGTTGAACCATGTTGTTGACGGCTCCTTGGACGAAGGGGTGGCCTACGGAAGCTACACAGCTAAATCAGTCACACAGTATGTGTTTTTGGCACAGCGCCATTTTAATATCAACAACTTGGATAATAACTGGTTGCGAATGCACTTTTGGTTCTATTATGCTACCCTTTTGCCAGGTTTCCAGAGAACTGTGGGAATAGCAGATTCCAATTATAATTGGTTTTATGGTCCAGAGAGCCAGCTAGTTTTTTTAGACAAGTTCATCCTAAAGAACGGAGCTGGAAATTGGTTAGCTCAGCAAATTAGAAAGCACCGACCCAAAGATGGACCAATGGTTCCTTCCACTGCCCAGAGATGGAGTACTCTTCACACCGAATATATCTGGTATGATCCGCAGCTCACCCCACAGCCCCCTGCAGGTTATGGTACTGCTAAAATGCACACGTTTCCTAACTGGGGTGTTGTCACTTATGGGGCAGGGCTGCCAAACACACAAACTAATACCTTTGTGTCTTTCAAATCTGGGAAGCTGGGAGGAAGAGCTGTTTATGACATAGTCCACTTCCAGCCGTACTCCTGGATTGATGGGTGGAGAAGTTTTAACCCAGGACATGAACATCCAGATCAGAATTCATTCACTTTTGCCCCCAATGGGCAAGTGTTTGTTTCTGAGGCTCTCTATGGGCCAAAGTTGAGCCACCTTAACAATGTGTTGGTGTTTGCTCCGTCACCCTCAAGCCAGTGTAATAAGCCCTGGGAAGGTCAACTGGGAGAATGTGCACAGTGGCTCAGGTGGACCGGCGAAGAGGTTGGTGATGCAGCTGGAGAAGTCATCACGGCCTCTCAGCACGGGGAAATGGTGTTTGTGAGTGGGGAAGCCGTGTCTGCTTATTCTTCCGCAATGAGACTGAAAAGTGTGTATCGTGCTTTACTTCTCCTGAATTCTCAAACCCTGCTAGTAGTTGATCACATTGAAAGGCAAGAAACTTCCCCAATCAATTCTGTCAGTGCCTTCTTTCATAATCTGGATATTGACTTTAAATACATCCCGTACAGGTTCATGAATAGGTACAGTGGCGCCATGATGGATGTGTGGGATGCGCACTACAAGATGTTTTGGTTTGATCATCGTGGCAACAGCCCAGTGGGGAGTATACAGGAAGCAGAGCAAGCTGCTGAGTTTAAGAAAAGGTGGACTCAGTTTGTTAATGTCACGTTTCAGATGGATTCCACAATCACGAGAATCGCGTACATCTTTTATGGGCCATATGTCAATGTTTCCAGCTGCAGATTCGTTGATAGTTCCAATACTGGACTTCAGATTTCTCTCAATGTCAATAATAGTGAACATGTTGTTTCCATTGTAACTGACTACCACAACCTGAACACCAGATTCAGTTACTTGGGATTTGGTGGGTTTGCCAGTACGGCTGATCAGGACCAAATAACCCGTTTTGGTTTAGGCACTGAAGCTATAGTAAAGCCTGTAGGACATGACAGAGTCATTTTCCCCTTTGGATTTAAATTTAATGTAGCAGTGGGATTGATTTTGTGCATTAGTTTGGTGATTTTAACTTTTCAATGGCGATTTTACCTTTCCTTTAGAAAGCTAATGCGTTGGGTACTAATACTTGTCATTGCCTTGTGGTTTGTTGAGCTTCTGGATGTGTGGAGCACTTGCACTCAGCCCATCTGTGCCACGTGGACGAAGAAAGAGACCGAGGCTAGCAAGAGGCTGGTGTCTCCCGAAGGGCACTACGCAGATCTCCCTCATGTTGTCATTACCTCACTTCCTGGTTCGGGAGCTGAAATTCTCAAACAACTGTTTTTCAACAGTACTGATTTTCTCTACATCAGAGTTCCCACAGCCTACCTGGATATCCCTAAAACTGAACTTGAAATCAACTCTTTTGTAGATGCTTGTGAATGGAAAGCGACAGATGTTCACAGTGGGCATTTTCGTTTACTCCGAGGCTGGTTGCAGTCTTTAGTACAGGACACAAAAATACATTTGCAAAATATCCATCTACGTGAACCCAGTAGGGGTAAACTGGCCCAATATTTTATAGTAAATAAGGACAAAAAAAGAAAGTTGAAAAAGAGAGAGTCTTTACTAGAACAGAGGAGTAGAATGAAAAGCTCCTTTGATAGAGATGCTGAATACATTAGGGCTCTGAGGCGACACCTAACCTATTACCCCAGTGCACGGCCTGTGCTCAGTTTAAGCAGTGGTAGCTGGACATTAAAGCTTCCATTTTTTCAGGAAGTTTTAGGAACTTCTATGAGAGCACTGTACATAGTAAGAGACCCTCGGGCATGGATTTACTCAATGCTGTACAGTAGTAAACCAAGTCTTTACACTTTGAAGAATGTACCAGAGCACTTAGCAAAATTGTTTAAAATAGAGAGAGGCGAGGGCAAATGTGGCTTCAGTTCAGACTATGCTTTTGAGTATGAACCGTTGCGAAAAGAATTAGCAAGCTCTCACTCTAACGCCATCTCCTTACTGTCTCACTTGTGGCTAGCAAACACAGCAGCAGCCCTGAGAATAAATGCGAATTTGCTACCTACCAGCTACCAGCTCATAAAATTTGAAGATATTGTTCATTTTCCTCAGAAAACTACTGAAAGGATATTTGCTTTTCTTGGAATTCCTTTGTCTCCTGCTAGTTTAAACCAAATATTGTTTGCTACTTCCACAAACCTTTTTTACCTTCCTTATGAGGGGGAAATATCACCCACTAATGCTAATATCTGGAAACAAAACTTGCCTAGAGATGAAATTAAATTAATTGAAAACATCTGCTGGACACTGATGGATCGTCTAGGATATCCAAAGTTTACGGACTAAATGCTGCAGGTCAGCAGAAATTTGCACTAATGTTTCCCAACCCGTTTTGTGGATATGAACTAGAAGAGTTTGTTTATTCTTGTATTCTGAGTGTGTGTGCACGCGCATGTGCGTGTGTGGTGGGTGTGTTTTCAGTCTGTTACTTGCACAGAGAAATTATTTTAAAATAAGTACCATATTTTGCCTAGCAGGATTTATTTTTATGTTCTCACTATCCTTTGTTTCTTAAATTTTTCTGCTGAAATATTTGTGCTACATAGGTGCAGATGAAGTTATATCCTGGGGATCCAGGGAGGTGGGAAGATCTTAAAGGATTTTGTTTAACTCACTTTCATCTGTAACTGTGCTAATCTTTTTTGGGACCTCAAACATTACTGAAAGGCCTTGCGATTGCTACTTTACCCAAGCATTTCTTTCTTTCAAGATGGACTACAAAAGTTTCTTATCTTTTTGAACAGATCTTCTAAAATACTTATGTGTCACAAAGAAAAAGAAAAATTCTTTCACTTTTATAATGTTCAATGATGTCACTGGGGAAATGGTGAAAGTTCCTATCAGAACGATCAGATTCCTTCTAAAAAATACAGATGGAAATTCAGAATAAAGATTTCTTTTGTAAGGCTAGAAACTGCCTGGAAAAAGCCTCTGTAAAGTTTTTTCACTTAGAGATAATGAGGACTAAGTGTGTGAACAGTCTGGATGTGGAGGGCTGGAGCTGATCATGCCTATCTGTTTAAAACGTTTCTGCCTCCAGGGAGCTACAGCTGTTTGCCATGACACCCCTCCCACCCTGTCCTTCCTGTCACTGTCAAGCGTCATAGTCAGTGGCTGCTAATTGCCAGACTCCCACTGTTTGTGAAGATGGTTTTCTCCGATGATTAATTTGTATTAAACTGATACAGACTTCAGATATTTTTGTGGAATTGCCACTGTAAGACCTGAAGTAAACAAGGCCACCATTGTTGTTTCTTTTTTTGGTCTGGAAATGGAATTGGAAAGCTGCCTGGCTTATCGCGCATCCCTTGGAGTGAGTTTCCAGACTGCCAGTGTCTGCAAAAGTTGAAAGCGAATGGGAGATGATGTCAGAGGCATCTGTTTCCTTTACCATCTGCATCTTATTATAAACGTAGCAACATAAAAATGTGCTTCATTTCATTTTGGTATATTCTGAAATCAAAATGCTATGCCATTATATGCCAGTAAACTAATTACAATGTACTGGATGAAGGCAGTGTTGAGTCAAGGCTTGATGAAAATTTGTGTAGATTGCAGTCTTCCTGATATTTTAGACTACAAACTGTAGTTCCCTCAAGCTCTGTAACACTTGGAGTCTGTTATTCTGACCTAGATAAAAGTGGTTCTGTCTCAGTAGTTTGTTATTACGTCAAAGTGTGCCTCCAGAGTGATAAAGCTGTGGATGCCTTACATTCCCCTAACCCTAACTTGGCAGTCATTGTTTTTCTGTTAGGATGTGAGTGGATACTGCTCTGCTTCCCCCACACTTCCTCCCTTCCCAAAGATCATGATTTTCCCTTTATACTATCAACAGGAATGAAAAACATATGAATACACATTCAAGGGGTACTGCAAAATTAAATCAACAGTGTTATTCTGAAAGAAGGCTATTTTTTCTATCTTAGGGTTATCAACAAACATGTAAAACTGGGACATGGATGATAACATTCCTTCCATTATTGGTCAGAGTCTCCGTGTTTGCTTTCAGTTCCCAGGATGTGTGAACGTGAATGGGATAAAACAAAAGGGTCTGGGGTGGAAGTAGAATTAGATCCAAACAAGGTAAGAGTTACAGATGCCGCAGCTGTCAGGGAAGACAGCAGCAGCTCCCGCTGCCTTTCTTTGAACGTTGTACAGAAAAGCGCCTACAAAAGAAAGCAGACCAATGAGTTGGGAGGAACAGGAGAAGAAGAGAAGTGAAAAAGGCAAGAGCAAGGAGCTCAGAGTTCACGCGGGAAGAGGAGGGTAACAAAACGTACCTTTCATCTCAGCGTAGCAGGGGGGTTGGATTTATTGCTTCCCATTCCCCTCTTGCCCCACCCCCGGGGGACATTTCAGACGTGACCCCTACTAATGTTAACCCTGAAACGAAGAAGATTGTATTGGGAAGTTCCCTACGAGGGATGTTATGCACAGGTAAGGGGCTGAGGCATGTGTGTACATTCCTAATGGGACCGACCCCAGCACATCTTCAGATCCTGCACTCTCGGGCTGATCTCAGAAAAATTAACCTCTGTGCATGATTACTCTTATCGTCTTATGAGTAGGGAAAGACAGTCACTGTCTAAGATGGCTAAATAAACTTTTAGAAAATTTCCCATCTGTAAAAGCCATCCCTTCAATTCTGCAAATTCAGGTCTAACTAGACAAAATATTAAAAATTCAGCAATAAAATTTTTCAAAGATGTGTTGATTTTGCTGTAACAAATGTCAAGCTCTAGTTTTCAAAGGTTGAAGAGATTACAGATTTTTTCAGGACAAAATAGGTCATGCCTAGATTTCAATTCACTATAATGGAACATGGAGAGAAGATAGAAAGTAGAAGAATATTATTAGGAGAGGAAAGTTAAATCTCTGATTAAGCTTTAATGTGTAGAATTTAGAATACAAATTCTGTCAAGAAGGAGACGCAAGTCCCTGTATTAGCTTCTGTTTCATTTTGCTTTATTTATTTGTAGTACTGGGGAGAGTTGAACAAAGGGCTTTCACACTGATCTATATTCCCACCTCATCCTCTTTAAGAAAAGGTCTCTAAGTCGCCCACACTGAGCTTGAGCTTGTGATCCTCCTGCCTCTGATTCCCAGAGTGCCAAGGTTGTAGGTTTGTGCCACCATGCCCAGGTTTATTTGTCTTTCTAAACAACCAAAAATTAGCAAATCCCTGACATTTTGGGTCAAACCTCTCAGCATCCATGGAATGTTAGAGGACCTGCCACATTTCCCTTTCTAGCTATATTCAAAGAACCACACCTATATGCTAGCATCTTAACAATTGCTCATTATGATTATGTAATCTTTACTCTGCCATTTATTGCTAACAACATAGATCTGGAGAGAATCATATATACCACCAAAGGCACTAGCCATTCTTGACCTATAAATTATGTCACGTTTCATTAGAAGTGAGTACATGGCTGGGGATATAGCTCAGTGGAATAAGCGCTTGCCTAGCAAGTGCAGGGTCCTGAGTTTGATCCCCAGTACTGCAAAAAAAAAAAAAAAAAAAAAAAATAGAAGTGAGTACACAGTGGTAATCTTAAACTTGGCATGTTGTTTGAGTTGATTAACTTTGATCATTATTAGGATTTCACTTATTAGGAAAATATGTAAACAGAAACAAGGTGTTATAACACCACATTTAATGATAAGAGTGCCTAATACTCTAAGACATCAACATAGTGAATGTGTTGATTGTTCACTATTTATTTTTATGTTGACTAAATTTTTGATGTCTCCACTTAGTCATTATTCCCCTTCATTTTGGCAGAAAAGTTCCCCAAATAATTTTTAAAGACAAATGACATCAGATTTTTTTATGGAGGATGATAGGCACTTTAAAAACCAGATATTCTAATACCTACTCCCCTCCAAACCCCAAAACTTTTAAATACCTGAGCTATAATTTTTATGGAATTATCTTATATATAATCCAAATAACACATGCTTGATTGTTTTCAAAGCTCGCTTCTGCCAAGTCTTTGAAAACATGGGAATTTTTGTTTGCTTTTGTTTTTCTTGACCACCTTATCAAGTTACACAGCAAAGAAAACAGACTGAAGATTATTAACCAGTTTATCAGATTTATTTGTATAACAAGACTTTTCTGTGACACAAGATAAAAATAAAAAGCTAAAAGAAACTGGACTATGATTGGAATAATTTTGTCCCTCCCCTCCCTTCAGATCTTTGAGTAAGGTCTACAGTGTTGGAAATAAAAGACAGACTTAATGCTGTTAACCAGTCCCACAAATTTTAGCCAATGAACATGAAGACTTCCCGCAATTGTCCTGCCACCAACACCGACCAGTTCCAAGTCTTGGCTCTCTAAGGTGCTGGTGTGTGCTTTTGCTAAATGCTTGTACTCTGCATTTGGCCTCTGGCCACCATTACCACTAGTAATGATCGTTTAGCTTGGCATTGCTACAGAGAAGAAACTTTAGTGACATACTCAATAGGTGCCTCAAGTAATAGGCGCAGTGCAGACCTTTTTTATTTTCAGATATCCTGGGCAATCCTCATAAGTTTAGTAGTTATTTTAATATAAATTTGAAGCTCATTAAATGATTGTCCTAACGTTGTGTGGTTTGATCAAGATCTAGGAAGATTTTTTAAACTAGAACATTCAATGAAGGAATTTATTCATTCATACATTCATTTGTCACACTTTTTGAGTATCTTCTGTCATGGTATTGATTACATGAGGGAAAAACACAAAAATAAATTGGCTGTGGACCTTCTCAGTGAAGAATTTACAGTCTTCCTAGAGATAAAAGTCACCGCAAAGTACGTTTGGTCATAGCTGCGGTTTCTTGTTTCTGAAATGGAAGGTAGTTACTAGGAAAAACAAGTCTCCTGAGACAGGAAAAGTTATGTTTTCTAAATCTGGATAAAGGTTGCTCCTCACTTCTTTCTTATTTAGCTTTTGAATTTATAGTTGTCAGCTCATGTCCCATCAACAGGTAAAACTTGGAGAAGGCATGCCAGGTTATCTGAAAATGCAATTAGAGCAAAACAGCTGACACTCCTTTACCACTCCGCCTTGCTTACCCATCCCACGCCTTAGAACCAAGAAAGGTGGCGTATGAGTGAAAATCAAGTGCCTGCAAGAGAAATGATGGTGACTGGCTGTGTGCATATCTTCACTCATAGTAGCTGTGAGAGGTGTAAATCAATATATTTGATCGAGGATGCAGGGGACTTTCATTTTTGTCTCACTCCCACATTAACTCCTCAAACCCCAAGTGCCTGTAGATTCACAGCAGCGGGCACAAGTCTCCTTTGGGGAATGCAATGGTGACAGATGCATACCTGGGCCTTATCCATGAGATGACAGTCTAATGGGGGATTGTGGAGCCTAAAGTCTACTAGAGAGTCTATTGGGGATATATAGCTTTTTACAAAGTCCCTACCATAAAGCAGCTTACAAAAGAAAGGAATTTTGTTACTTCATGGATAGTGGTCAGATACATTTAAATACAATTTGTTTAAGGGAAAACAAATTATACTGCTCTTTTCCTTGTCTTGTAAATAATGCTGGAAAGTGAACAAGTGAAAGGAAAGACTGGATGAAAGGAGAGAGAAGGAGGGGACAGGAAGGGTGGGAAGGAAGGGAGATTAGCAATGTTGTCTAAATTGCTTAAAAGGCTCTTTGGATATTAATACAGATGAAATTAAAAAGAAAGAAATTATAATATGGGAAGATGCCATGTCATAATACACCTCGTCTTTTTTTCTACTCTGTACTATTTCTTTAAACTATTTCTGTATTCCTCTGATTCTCTTTAAATGAGTATATCCTTTACTTCTAAGTGTTTTAATGCTGATAAGGAATTTCACCTTAGTGTCTCAATTTTGGAGGACCTACATATGCAGTGTTCTTCCAGATGCTGCCTTCCTATGAATTTGGATATACACAGTATTTTTAACTATTAAGGTGAAAAAGATTCATACACATGAATGCTGAAATTGCTTTCATAAGATATCCATTAAAAGGTCCAAGCATGTAAAGAATAGAGCTAAAATATTTAACTTCACACAAAATACAAAGATATAATGTTAATTTCCCATCATTCATCTGAGCACTAGCTAACTCATTGCTAGGTAGAGCTTAGCATGCTTCCAATTGCCAGATGTGAAGTAACTAAATTGTTCTTTCTAGATTTGGATTCCAAAAGTAAACTGAAATATGCACACATACAGCTATTACTCTCTCATTTCCTAACAATAGCTATAAAACTATCTAAAATAACCCATTGTTAAACACAGATATGTAAACACAGCCATGGTACATCAAAACCTTCACAAAACTCCATTACGATATGAGGCATGAGATTTGTTCTATACTCTTGGTAGGTTTTCTGATGCGTCTTTTACAGGCCTTACTTTTTATCTGTCCTTCATTTTCTTGCTTTAACTTGAAGATGAATATTTTCATTGAAAATGTTATATAGGTAACCATTTCGCATATTACATAAACTTTGGAATTAGAACTGAATGAAAGTGACTCTTTTCCCATCACTATCTGTTAGCTCAGAGATCAAGGCATGTTTCTTAATTTTAAACTTCTAACTTTTTATCTGTAAAACTCACCAGAGTATGTACAAAGATTTAAAATAAAATAAAATTTGAAAATTAATAGAAAAAGTTCATTTCTTCTTTGGAACCATCTCCAGTTCTCTAGTCTTACTAACGAGAGGGAGGAAAACAGAGAGAGAGGGAGAGAAAGAGAGAGAGAGAGAGAGATTTACTTTGATTCTATTACACAGGTGCCCAAAGACAATACAATGTGTAATGTGATATATATCATTTTCTCAGTAAAAAAATAATTTTCAGGTATTTGAGTATATTATATATATATATATATATACATATATATATATATATATATATATATAGCAATGAATATATAGCAATGAATCAAGTTGTGATATTCATATTTGATATATTGAGTTGCACAAATATGTTGAATCACAAATGTTCAACATATCAAAGTTCTGCTTTTTTATGTTCTTGAAAAAATAGGCCAACTTACACTTCAGTATCTTCATTTTTTTGCAATATCTCAGTTTTGTGGTTTTTTCACAGCATATTGTATTTACTGCTGAGATTCACTGAGATACGGAGTTTCTGAACAGAACTATGATGCTATCAGTCTTATTGCATCTTACAAGTGCCATTTACATAAAATCCATCATGATATGTTCATAACTCCATTTGGTAGATACACAGCTGTAGTCCCCCTCTTCTAAAATTATTGTATTTTTCTATGTTAATTTTCCACTTCTTAACTGTTCATAAAGCTTGGAATATCTAAGACTACATGTGACCATTACATTTCTGCCCTTGGTTATAATGGGATAAACAGAAATTGGAGGTAGAATATTTCAATTACATTTACATATGAGTACAAAATTTTGGTTTGAAGAAGAGAAAATAAAAAGACAATTTTATTTTAAGTCCTCTATGGTATGGGAAGGAGGCTCCTAATGGTGCTAAGGGTATGCTGTTACACATTTAGAAGCAAATGACAAAAAAGACTGAGTGTAATATTGGTATTCGGAAACAGGGAGAGGAAAGGATTGTATGATTGATATAATTATTAGAGAATAAGTTTAAAGGAGACAATTGAGATGAACGAAAAGTAAATATTGCTAATGAATAAAACGTAGGTGAATGAGGTCAAGTGAAGAGCTCTGGATAAAGACAGAAGGGATATTAGCGGACAAGGGAGAGCTCCCCTTCCCTCTCTAAACTATATTAGGAGGGGTCAGACAGGCTGGAGTACATGAAATACACATACACAGACAAGCTTGTAAGCAAAAAACACATAAAACAATGTCAAAAATATGGAGAGAAATGTACAGGAGGAGCAAAACAGCAAAGAGTAAAAAATAATAAAAAATTTTAAGAGTAAAATAAAGCTAAAAATGAAAAACCAATATAATCAAATAAAGGCTAGTAAAGAATGTTTTCTATTCTTTTACACATGTGGATTTTTTCCTCTGGCCCAGAGAAAGGAGCAGAGCTCAGGCCAGGACGTGTCTTTGCTCGTGCCGGAAATGTGAGGAGGTGGTCTGCCTCCGGAGACCTGCCTGCGGTGGGAACACACTCCAACAGGAGCTGCAGATGCTGTGTAACTCAGACAGTGTAGCTCAGTGCCTGGCTTCCGACCATAGGAACTGAGTCCACCATCAGTTCATTCTGCCCCGCAGCAGAACTGCCCCAGTCTGCACTCCATCTTTCTGCAGTCTCCCAGGACTGTCCTTCCCTCATCCCCTCTGGGAACTTGGCAGTGTGAAACAGCCAGTGGTTTTTCCTGGGACTTCGGTTCCAGCACCCAGCCCTTCCCAGAAATGATGTCCAGACTGGTTCCTGCTCTTTCAGTCTGCGTCCTGGAGCGCTTGTACCTCAGTCACTCACCAACTTTTGAGTCTGGAGAGCTTCTCAGGATACGCTGTCTCACATTTTTTCTGCTGTCCCAATTTACATAAGATTCTCCTGGTCCTGGTGTAGTTCACCAGTTCTCCATGTACAAAAATGTTGCTAGTTTCACATTAGTAAAGCAAAACAGAAAAAAAACCTTGTAGTCATTAACTGTTTCCCTCAACAAATCATCAGACATTAACAGTACAGTTAAACCTACCCATCCATATATATATATCTTTATTTATATGATTTGTCTTAGTGCTTTTTATTCTTTCTTTCATCCCAGTTGTTCCTTCCTTTGAGCAGTTTCTTCCCCTTTCTTATTATCCATTACACATTTTGGGTTTTATTTACTCTTTCATGTTCTTCCACCAGGGAGACAATGTGATGTTTACACATGTGGGTCCGATTTATTTCACTTATATGGTCTCTACTTGCATTCATTAACCTATAAAAATCTTGAGTTTATCTTTTTTATAGCTGAGTAATATTCCATTGTATATAAATACCTCAACTTTTTTATCCATTCCTCAGTTCTTGGGCATTTGGGTTGTTTCCAAGATTAGCTATGACAAATTGTGCTGCTATAAACATAGGTACACATATATCACTGTGGTATGACATTTTTAATTCTTCTGGAAAAATATCCAGAAGAGGAATAGCTGAGTTACATGGTACTTCCAATCCTAGTTTTGTGAGGAATCTCCAGACTGATTTCCACACTGGCTTTACCAATCAACACTCCCACCAGCAATGGAGAAGTGCTCCATTTTCCCCACAGCCTCTGCAGCATTTGTCGTTGGCTGATTTCTTAATGATAGCCATTGTTTGTGGGGTAAAATGAAATCTCAGTGCTGTTTTCATTTGCATTTCTCAAATGAGTGATGATGTTGAACATTTTTTCATGTATTTATCCTCCATTCCTATTTCTTCATCTGAGAAGTGTATATTCATTTCAGACGTCCATTTCTGGATTGGGTCTTTGAATTTTGGAGGTGTGATTTTTTTTTAATTATTTGTATGGTCTAGATAGGAGTCCTTTGTCTGAGGGGCAGTTGGATAAAATTTGTTCCCAATTTGTGGGTTTTCTTTTTACTTTGTTAGTGATTTCTTTTGATGTGCAGAAACTTTTGAAAAAGATGAGATATCAGTTGTTGCATCTTTGAAGTATTTCCCGTGCAGTTTGGTTTTTGTTCATGAACTCTCTGTCTACCCTTCTGTCTTTGAGAGTTTTACCTACTTCATCTTCCAGTACATTCAGTGTTTCTGTTTGGATATTTAGACCTTTGATCCATTTTGACTTTAGTGCATGGTGATAGACATGGGTCTAGTTTTAATCTTCAGCATATGGAAAGCCAGTTTTTCCTGCACCATTTGTTAAAGAGTCTATCTTTCTTCCAGTGTACATGTTTGGCTCCTTTGTCAAAAATAAGGTGCCTGAGTGTGTTTGTAGCTGTGTCTGCATCTTCTAACCTGTTCCATTAATCTTCAGGTCTTGCTTTTTTGCCAGTATCATGCTGATTTTCACAGTAGTTTTGTACTATAGTTTCAAGTCAGGGATTGTGATGCCTCCCATCTTTTCTTTCTTTCCCAAGATTTCTTTTGCTATTCTAGGTCTCATCTGGTTCCACATCAATTTCAGGAATTTTCTGTAGATCTGTTAGGTACACTAGTGGAATCTTAGTGGGGATTGCATTGGATCTGTGCAACAATTTTGAGAGTGTGGCCATTTTCATAATATTGGTTCTTATCCATGAGCAAGGATTATCTTTCCATTTTCTGAAATTCTCTTCAATCTCTTTTTTCAGAGCACTGTAATTTTCACTGTATAGATCTTTTACTTCTTTTGTTAGATTGATTCCTAAGTATTTCAATTTTTTATGCTGCTATGAAAGGTATTGTTTCACTGATTTTTCTCTCAGTCTGCTTGTTTTTTGTGTAAAGGAATGCTATTGATTTTTGAGTGCTGACTTTGTAACCAACTACACTATTGCATTTGGTTATCAAATCTATGAGCCTTTTGATGGAGTTGTTGGGGTCTTCTATGTAGAGTATTATGTCATCAGTGAAAAATGATAATTTTACTTCTTCTTTTCCTACCTTTATTCCTCTTATTTCTCTCTGTCTAATTGCTCTGCCTAATATTTCCAGAACTATATTGAATAGGAGTGGTGACAGTGGACATCCTTGTCTTGTTCCTGACTTTAAGGGAAAGCTTTCAGTTTTTGACCACTCAGAATGATGTTAGCTATTGGTTTGTCATAGATGGCTTTTATCAGATTGAGGTAAATTCCATCTATGCCAATTTTCTGTAAGTTTTTTTTTTTATCATGAATAAGTCTTGGACTTTATCCAAAGCTTTTTCTGCATCAGTTGAGATGATCATGTGATTTTTGTCTTTGGCTCTATTGATGTAGTGTATTACATTAATTGATTTGCATATATTGAACCAACCCTGCATTCCTGGGATGAATCCCACTTGATCATGGTGTATAATTTTCTTGATGATTTGTTGCATTTTGTTTGCTAGTATTTTGTTGAAAAATTTTGTGTATGTGTTCATTAGGGAGACTTGCTTGTAGTTCTCTTTTTTGGTTGGTTCTTTCTTATGTTTTGGTATCAGTATAATACTTGCCTCCAGGAATGACTTGGGGAGGATTCCTCCCTTTTCAATTTCCTTAAGTACTGACATTAAATCTTCTCTAAATTTCTTGTAGAATTCAGCTGTAAATCCATCAAGACCTGGGCTTTTCTTCATTGTCAAGCTTTTCATTACATTTTCAATTTTGCTTGCTGATATAGAGTTATTCAGGAGTTTTATATCTTGCTCATTCGGCTTCGGTATTTCATATGTATCTAAAAATCTGTCCATTTCCTCTGTGTTTTCCATCCTGTGAGACTAAAGATTTTCAAAATAGGTACTGATGATCTTCTGAATTTCTACAGAATCAATCTGTAGTGATTTCATCTCTTGCGTTCCTTATTGCATGTATTTCAGTTTGTTCTTTCCTCTTTAAAATAAGGTTGGCTAGGGTTTTATCAATTTTATTTATTTCTTCAAAGAACAAATTCTTTCATTCATTAATTCTCTGTATTGTTTTTTTAGTCTCCATTGCATTAATTTCTTCCCTGAGCTTTATAATTTCATGCATTCTTTGGGATTTTGGTTTGATTTGTTCTTCTTTATCTAGAAGCTTGAGTTGCAGCATAAGATTGTTGATTGTGCTCATTCTGTTTTCCTAAGGAAGGAATTCAGTGCTATAAATTTCCCTCTGAGGACTGCTTTCATTGCATCCACAGGTTCCTGTAAGTTGTGTCTACTTTTTTATTTGATTGCACATAGTGTTTAATTTCTTCTGTGACCCACTGATTGTTCAGGAGGGTGCTGTTTAATTTCCATGTGTTTATGAAGTTCTTTTGATTTCCTTTGTCATTAATTTCCAATTTCATTGCACTATGGTCTGATAGTATACATGGGATAATTGCAACTCCTTTGTATTACCTTAAGCATGTTCTATGTGCTACCATAAGGTCTATTTTAGAGAATGTTCCATGTGCAGCTGAGAAGAATGTGTATTCTCATGCGATTGGGTGGAACACTCTGTACAGGTCTACTAAGTCCATTTTTTCACATGTTTGGTTTAGTTATATTATGTCTTTGCTAGTTTTTTGTCCAGTTCATCTGTCTCTTTGTAACAAAGGGGTATTATAGTCCCCCATTATGATTGTGTTGCCACTTATTTCATTTTCTAAGACTGTTAAAATTTGTCTTATATAATTAGGTGCTCTTGTATTTGGTGCATAGATGTTTATGATTGTTATCTCTTTCTCTTGAAATTGTCCCTTCACAAGTATGTAGTGACCTTCTTTATCTCTCTTAATTGTTTTAGGTTTGAAGTTTCCATTGTCTGCAAACAATAATGACACCCACTTTTTTCTGGGTACCTGTCACATGGAGCATTATTTTCTATCCTTTAATTTTCAGAATTTTCAGTCTATGAATTTCCTTTTGAGTTAAATGTATTTCTTGTATACAGCATACTGTGGGATTTTGTTTCTTGATCCAATCCGCCAGCCTATTTCTTTTGATTGGTGAATTGAGTACATTTACATTGACGGGTATAAGTGATACATATTGGCATATCTTTGTCATGTTGTTTTATTACTGTTAGTTCCCCTTGTTTCTCTTTGTTTAATTGCTTGCTCTGCTTGGATTTTCTTTTCTTTTGTTCTTAAAGTTGTGGTCTTTTTTGTCCCTTTCTAGAATATCTTTTAGTACTCTTTTTAAGGTTGGATTGGTGCTAATGAAGCTCTTCAGTTGATCTTTATCATGAAAATATTTTATTTCTACTTTAATTTTGAAGGATAATTTTGCAGGGTACATAATCTGGGTTGGAAGTTGTTTTCTTTCAGGACCTGAAATATTTCACTTCAAACTCTTCTGGATTGGATGGTTTGTGTTGAGAAATCTGCCATGATTCTGATGGGTTTTCCTTTATAAGTGACCTATTTCTTTTCTCTCACAGCTTTTAATATTCTGTTCTTTTATTGAATTTCTGGGATCTTGATCACTATATGTCTGGGTGTAGATGTATTTTGGTTATGGCTAGTTGGAGTTCTGTACACTTCACTTACCCAGATGTCCAATTCTTTTTCTATGATTGGGAAATTTTCTGCTACTACTTTCACAAATGGTTTTCTTAATATCATTTGTGCTGACACCTGCTGTTTCATTGTTACCTGTTAATCTTACATTGTTTTTCTTTGGTTCGTCTTGCATCTTGGTTTCTTGTTATTTTTAAAAGATCCTTCCTTGGTGATTTACAGCAATGCTGTCTTTAAGGTCTGAAAGTCTATCTGCAGCTTCATTCCAGCGGTTTTGCCAGCTTTCAATGGAAGTTTTAATTTCCTGGATATCTGTTTGAATCTGCTTTATGCATTCCAGTTTTTCCCTGTACTGATCAAGGTTTCCATTAATTTACTATGCTGCTCTATTTTTTTTTCCATGTCTTCTTTAGATGTGCTAAACAATTCTTTCATTATTGTCATAATTTTTTTAACCTCAGATATTATTTCTGATCTGATGTCTTCTATAGCCTGATGGAGTTGTTTTCTTACTGTAGCTGCTATCATTTCAGAAATTTCAGGTGTGTGACTTCCAAGCTTGTCTGTATCAATATCTCCTGGACTTATTCTGGGAGGCGTAGAGGTCTGATATTGCATTTTGCTCCTTCCTTTTGTCATTTTCAGAGATGCAGAGGTTCCCTGGAGCTCAGCCTCACTCCCAGGATGATGTCATAGTGGGGCAAGGACCCAAAGGTCCCTTGTGCTCTGTGTGACTCCCTCAATGGTGTGTGTGTGCAGGCAAAGTGCGATCCCCAATGCTCCCACAGTTGTCTGGCTCAGTTTGGCTTTGATTCCACTGGAGTGTTGTAGTGGGTGCGTGTCTCCATACATTGTCATTACCCCAACCAGTTCCCACACCAGTGAGGGGGTTAAGTGCACAGTCACTGAGGTCCCTGAAGCTGTCTGAGTTTCAGCTTATCTCCCCTGAGGGTGCATGGTGGGGGAAACGAGGAGCACCCAAGGCCCTTGATGTTGTCTGGAGCGTCCTGTGGCTCCCAAGCTGGTGGGGCTGAGGTGGGGCTGGCTCACCAGAGATCCCAAAGCTGTCTGAGGTGCAGCTCAATTCCGATGGGGGGACGGGGTAGAAGGTGAGTTGTTGAGAGTGGACTCCAGGTCCCTAGAGTTGTCCAGGTTTCTGCCTGGTCCCAAGTTCATGTGTAGGGGGCAGCAGCAGCTCACCAGAGATCCCAGTGTAGAAGAGATGCAGCGCAGCTCATGCCACTTTGTTTTTAAAGCCTTCCTTTGATCTTTGTTTTGGCCTTAAAGATATATCATAATATTTTTTTACTTTTGTTCTCTTTGTGTATATCTTCTTACAATTTATTCTTGCAAACTGTGATTGGTATACATGCAATTGTAGGCTAAAAATACCTTTGAACATATTACTCTACTAACTCTTAAACTGCTTCTGTTTACTCAATGAAATAGGAAACAATAAACAGTTGAGAATAATAATGGGGTAGAGGTCTTGGAAATTAGAAGAGAGAAGATACATAAAATATCTACCTAGTAGAAGTAGAGTAAAGAGGATGTAAGGGACAGTGTTGTACCTTTGTTGGATACCCTTGATGCTTACTTTGAAGTAAGAGTTCTGCACTTAAAATGACACAGTTTCCCCAGATTTGCTTGGTTGGTCTCACAAAAGCCTGGAAAAATGGAAAACTAGAAAGGATACATTGTGTGATATGTCTCAGTGAAAGATCTTAGATTTTTATGTCAGTTAGACAAAGCACTGTAAGAATACCCTCAACGATAAAAAAAAAGAAAGAAAGAAAAATAGCTATATTTAGTTTGCAGGGAAGAAGAAACAAAGATAAGTTTCTGCTTGTCACTTAGTGCTTTTTGCTTTTGCTGTCTTCTGCCTACAATGAACTACTTTTCCTCTGTGATTCTCTTCTGCCATGTCACCTTCCTGGGAACCAGGCAATTATGGACTGAAACCTCTACAAACTTTGAGCTGAAATAAGCCTTTCCTCCTTTAACATTGGGTGTTGGATGTTTTGTCTCAGCTATAAAATATGTACAGTTTTATACCAGAAGAAGCAAAAGAGTGATACAAACTGCTTGATGGATTGAGTATTCTATTGGTAATATGAATGTATTGCAGAGACTGGTATGGGACCAGCAACTCTGTAGCCAAACATTTATCAGTAATCGGCTTTACCCCTTGCTTAGCTTTCTTTGTAATATTGCCTTCTGGGAGAGAATACATTAAGATCCTTCAGGTACGTTAGCGATCAGCTCATAGCAGAGAAACTGGACCCATTGAGGTCAGTATGGCTGAGTCTCTAGCAACCCAGATATAGGTTGCAAGAGGCATGAATGACACAGTGACCCTGACTAGAAACTGCATATCTCATATAATAACTGCTATGGTGCAATCTGGTATTACCATGAAGGCAGCTTGGTAAAGAAAATCTTTTAACTAGCAGTTGAGAATGGGTTAAAAAAAGCTGACTGGCTAACTCCTTCACAATCCACAACAATTGAGGAACAGCATGAGGACTTACTGCAAGAAGAGGGTAAAATAGAGTAAGGTGACACGAAATAAAAATAATTCTCCTGCTAAATCCACAGTCATCTGAGGCTCCTGCGAGGGGAAGAGGATGTCTCTGTGTGGCAGCCACACAGGCCACCTTGGGCACCATCATTTGCTCTCCGGGCATTCTTCCTTGTCCACCGTGGTAGTGGGCGACCTTATTTCCCTCTAGGAAAGAGGCCAATCTCTCTTTTAATGGCAAGGATCTTTGGCTTATTGACATTCTTTTTATTGCTGAGACAAAATATCCAACACCCAGTGTTAGAGGAGGAAAGGCTTATTTCAGCTTACAGACTGTAGAGATTTCAGTTCATAATTGGCTGGTTCCCAGGAAGGGCAACATGGCAGGAGAGAATCACAGAGGAAAAGTAGTTTATGGTAGGCAGAAGGCAGCAAAAGCAAAAAGCAGTGAGTGACAAGCAACAACTTACCTTTCTTTGGGCAGGTAGCTCTCACATCCAGGATTGAAGAGCCTTACTCCTACTGTCACACCACAAATCAAACTCAGTATAACACCCTTAACCCCAGCATTACACACTCTACATCCAGCTACCTCTGAAAAGCTCCACCTATGACTCCATGGGGCTTTGTGGGACAGGTATTTATAAGCCATGACATTCTGGCTCTAGCCCTCCAAGGTCTTGAGCATATCCATTTATGAAAAAGACATTTATACCATCTCCCCAGGAGTTGCCACTGTTCTAAAATTTTCAGCTTTGGTGAAGAATCCAATTCTAAAGTCTTCTCTGAGACTTAAGGCTAGCTACTAGCCCCTGTGCAAACAAAAAATTTAAAACACTTCCCACATACAATAGGACAAAATAAACATTCCCCTTCCAAATAAAGAGACAGAAAAGAATGAGACCAAAGCAAGTCCAAAATCCAGTAGAGCAAACACTAAGTTCTACAGTTTTATGTCTGCCATCCAAGGAAGTATGTGGCAAAATGTGAACTCTGAAGGGAAAGAAAACAGCTAAGGTGTCATAATGCCTCTACTGCTATAGAAATGGAGACGTTTGTACCTCCCATGGCTTCCCTTTGGGGTCGGCTTTGCTCACTTCTGGTGCTTTACTCAGATGATCCATATTCCAGGCTTCTCCAGCCTTCTAGGTATTCACTGCACCTTCAGCTTAACACTCACAGGTTCATACATTGCCCTCTCAGTGACACTGCTTGGCCTCCTGGACCTTCTTCTGAAATCTGGGTGAAAGCCTCCCTGATTCCACAACTGTTGCATTTTCTATGTGCCTGAAACTAACATCAAATGAACCACCCCAGGGTCTGACACCAACTAGAGTAGGTGCCAGGCCTCCTTCTCTCTTGGCTACAGGGGTAAATTGCCTATGAAGCAAACCCTGAGGAAAGTTGCCTAGGATGCTACTACTCTGGCTTAAGGTTCTCTGAGACTGTCTTCTTAAAGCAAGATCTTCCACTTTTGTCATTTTGGGCCCACCAGGCTAGAATCCTGCTGTTTCTTATGATGTCCTCAGATCGCTTTTTTCATTGTCCTGTTCCTACTCAGCAACCAGGTTCACTTCTGTTGAATCTTCTCAGTCCACCGTTCTACTTAAACATCCTTTAGGGCCAAACTCACCATGTTTTAAATCATTATGATGGGTTCTTTGCTCTGGATTCTCTACATGAATCTAGCTAAAACTTCTAACTGTGCCATGTCATCACCTCAACATTAGACTGTCTTGAAACTTTTGCAAGATTAAGTAGGCCGTTATCATTAACCTCGGTATTGGATAATGTCTCTGGAAATGAGCAAAGTGGAGACAAACTTTCTGCCAAGGCATAATACACATTGTCCGGATTCCAGCAACCATTGCAGTCTTTCTTTGCAGCAAGAATCTCCTGAGCTTGGTCTTTACTGGGACCATTTCTTTCAGCATTCTGGTTTTCTGAGTTCTGACTAGAATCTCCTATCAAGCACAACATATGACATTCAGGGCTTATTCTTCAGCAGGTATCTTCAAAACTTTTTAAACTCTTCCCACAAGCCAGTTCCAAAAGCTCCTGAATGACATGGCGAGGTAGAGTTACAGCGATGACGCCACTTCTCCTGTACCAAATCCTGTCTTAATAATATTTTTTTTGTACTGAGACAAAATATCAAACAGCCAATGTTAAAAGAGGGAAAGCTTATTTCAGTTTACAGTTTGTAGAGATTTAAGCTCATAACTGTCTGTCTCCAAGGCAGGGTTGAATGGCAGAAGGTCACATCAGAGGCAGCAGGCAGCAGGCAGCAGGCAGCAAAAGCAGCAAGCAGAAAGTGACAAGCAGCAACCTTCCTTCTGTCCCTTATGTGATATCCAGATTACCCACCCTTACAGCAGTTAGCACTTCACCCAAGTTGGAATATCCTTTTTTTTTTTAAATAAAAGTACAAAAACATATTAAGAAGCAGACACCAATTAGCACAAAAAATAGTACAATCACAACTGATCTACAGACAAGGTGACATGATCTCAACAGTGGTTATTGCTTTATCCATTGATATCTTCGAAGTGTAAATATATGTGCCCATATACAGACATGCAAAATTGGTCAGACAATTAATCCTCTCAACAACAGAAAAACACACACAAAAAAATCCAAAGACAGAAAACAAAACAGGCAAACAACAACAACAACAACAAAAACCACCAATAGTTGCTGCTTTGCATATTGATATCTTTGAAGGGTGTGTTCAGGATAACACATATAGACATACAAGACTGATCAAATAACTCGTCATCCATTATTCCTTAGCATTAAGTGATATAATACAATAGTAGAACCATGTTAGCCCTCCTGCATATATGTATATTCATATATACATACATACATTTTTGTCTCTTTCTTTTCTCCTTTCCCTCGTCCCATCTGTTCTTTGTTTTTGAACAGATTTCCTTCATGTCTCTTAGTTTATATTCCCATTCTCGGGTTCTTACACCAGTGATACAATACGTTGCCTGCACATGTATTGCTGATTTATTTCACTTATGAGTATGGACTCCCGCTTTGACCACTTGCCTACAAAGTCCCCAAAACTGTCTTTCTTTATAGCTGAATAATATTCCATTATATAAAAATGCCACAATTTTTAATCCAGTCTTCTATGGATGGACACTTGGGTTGCTTCCACATTTTAGCTATTACAAATTGTGCTGCTATAAACATGGGTGCGCATATATCAGAGTGATATGATGTTTTCAGATCTTCTGGGAAAATACCCAGAAGGGGAATAGGTGGTTTGAATGGAACCTCTAGACCCAGTTTGCTGAGAAACCTCCAAATGGCTCTCCACAGTGGTTGCACCAGTCTGCATTCCCACCAGCAGTGTAATAGAGTCCCTATTTCTCCACAGCCTCGCCAGCATCTGTTATTGGATGACTTTTTCATACTGGCCATTCTTACTGGGGTGAGGTGAAATCTCCATGTTGTTTTTATTTCCATTTCTCGAATAACTAAGGATGTGGAACATTTTCTCATATATTCATTTGCCATTTGTATGTCTTTTTCTGAGAATTGTGTATTCATCTCAGATGCCCATTTCTGGATTGGGTCTTTGAATTTGGACAGGTACATGTTTTTTAATTCTTTGTATGTTATAAATAGAAGACCTTTGTCTGAGGGACAGCCAGCTAGGAATTTTTCCCAATTTGTGGGTTTTCTTTTTACTTTGCTGGTGATTTCTTTAGATGTACAAAAACTTTTCAGTAGGATGAGGTCCCAATTATTGATTCTTTGAAGTGTTTCCCTTGCAATTTCATTTTTGTTCATGAACTCTCTTCCCACTCCTATGTCTTCAAGATTTTTAACTACTTTCTCTTCCAATATATTTAGAGTTCTGTTTTAATGTTGAGATCTGTGATCCATTTGACCTGAGTTTGGTGCATGGCGATAGGCTGGGGTCTATTTTCAGTTTTCAGCAAGAGGCAAGCCAGTTTTTCCAGCACCATTTATTAAACAGGCCTTCTTTTTTCCACTGTGTTTGGTTGACCCCTTTGTCAAATATTAGGTAGCTGAGTGGGTTTTTCATTGTGGTTGCATCTTCCAGTCTGTTCCATTGATCCTCAGGTCTGTTTTTTTAGCCAGTGCCAGGTTGATTTTATTACAGTAGCCTTGTAGTGTAATTTCAGGTCAGGGATTGTGATTCCACCTGACTTGTCCTTATTGCCCAGGATTGCTTTTGCTATTCTGGGTCTCTTCTGGTTCCAGATGAATTTGAGGCATATTTTCTCTAGATCTGTGAGGTATGCTAACAGTAGTTTGATGGGAATTGCATTGAATCTGTACAACCGTTTTGCTAGTATGGCCATTTTTACAATATTAGTTGTTTCTAACCATGAGCAGGGTATGTTTTTCCATTTATTGAAATCCTCTTCAATCTCCTTTTTCAGAGTATTGTAGTTTTCACTGAATAAATCTTTCACATTCTTTGTTAGATTGATTCCTAAGTATTTCAATTTCTTGGTTGCTATTGTAAAGGGTATGGTTTCCTCAATTTCTCTCTCAGTCTGTTTGTTGTTCGTGTACAGCAATGCTATTGATTTTTGGGTGTTGACTTTGTATCCGGCTACGCTGCCGAATTTGTCAATTAATTCCAGGAGTTTTCTTGTGGAGTTTTTGGGGTCCTCCATGTATAGTATCATGTCATCTGCAAATAGTGATAGTTTGACTTCTTCCTTTCCTATCCTTATTCCTTTTATTTCTCTCTCTTGTCTGATTGCTCTGG